>LBNU01019488.1:85378-111215 GCA_014162995.1 Artemisia annua
GCTCAGCTTGCTTATGCCCCCAAACCCAAAATTCCCCCACCTGCCAAGAAGGAGCACCCGGCAAAGGACACAGTCTGCCACCACTGTGGAGTGGTCGGGCATTGGAGGCGCAACTGTGCTGCCTACCTGGAAGGACTGAAGAAGAACAAAGCTAGCGGCGCTAGCACATCAGGTATCTTCACAATAGAACTTTACACTTTTCCTAATAACTCCTGGGTATATGATACTGGTTGTGGTACTCACATTTGTAATGTTGTGCAGGGACTTAGGAAGAGTCGGAAGTTGAAACAAGGAGCTTTACATCTGTACGTTGGCAATGGCGATCGTGCAGCTGTGGAAGCAATAGGAAGCTATGATTTAATCCTTCCTAATGGACTAGTTATTGTTTTGAATAATTGTCATTTTGCACCTACTATCACTAGAGGTGTTGTTTCACTTTCGCTTTTGAAAGATGATGGTTACATTCATACTTTTATGGATTTTGGCATTTCTGTTTCTAAGGATAATGTTCATTATTTTAATGCTATTCTTCGTGATGGCATTTTTGAAATTGATATGTGTGGTAATCTTTCAAGTAATAGTTCTATATATAATGTTAGCAACAAAAAATCCAAACGTAATTTGGATTCCACCTTTTTATGGCATTGCCGTCTTTGCCACATAAACAAGAAACGCATTACGAAGCTGCAACGCGATGGGCTTTTAGAGTTAACCGACCATGAGTCGTTTGATAAATGTATTTCTTGCATATCTGGTAAAATGGCACGAAAGCCTTTTTCCCATGTTGGTGAAAGAGCAAAAGATCTACTTGGACTCATACATACTGATGTATGTGACCCATTTAGAACAATGTCTAGGGAAGGAGCTAATTACTTCATTACTTTTACTGATGATTTCAGTAGATATGGTTATGTTTACTTGATTAAACATAAACATGAAGCCTTTGAAACGTTCAAAGTATTCCAAAGTGAAGTAGAAAATTAACTTGGCAAGACCATTAAGGCTCTTCGATCCGATCGAGGAGGTGAATATATGAGTCAAGAGTTTTTAGATCATCTAAAAAGGTGTGGGATCGTCTCACAATTCACTCCTCCATATACATCACAACACAAGGTGTGTCTGAAAGGAGAAATCGAACTTTGCTTGACATGGTTCGATCTATGATGAGTCTAACAACGTTGCCAATGTCCTTTTGGGGTTATGCTCTAGAGTCTGCTACTCGCATACTCATTATGGTTCCAACTAAGAAGGTTGATACGACTCCATATGAAATATGGCATGGGAAAGTCCCTAATCTGTCTTACTTGAAAGTCTGGGGTTGTGAGGCTCTCGTTAAACGAGACTGTTGGGGCATAAAAGTCAAAGTACTGCTGGATGTCAAAGTACTGCTGGAAGATAAAAGTCAAAGTACTGCTCGTTGATAAAAGTCAAAGTACTGCAAGGGTTAAAGACTGAAGACATTAAGGAATATTATGTAAATTTTAGAATATTCTAAGTTAGAGTTAGTTTACTTGTAGTTCAAGTATTGTAAACCGACTAGGATTTCCTTGTGACTATAAAAGGATCCTAGGTTAACATTAGAGATATACGTTTTTTAGAGAAAAACTAAAGTTCGATATTAGAGTTGTTAGGGTTGTTTGTGAGTGTGTGTATGAAAGCAGATTCAAAGAGTTAATAAAAATCGTTGAAGTTTACTATTCTTCTTAAGCTTTGTTAACGTAGATTCCGCATACTTAATAAAGATATTCAGTGTTTCATTGTTAGTAATTTAGGATTTATCCAAGGTTACTAAGCCCTTAACAAGCTACATAGTTAGTTTGGTCAAAGTATATCGATCCAACAAGTGGTATCAGAGCTTGTGTGGAAACTCTAATTAAGAAGAAACCCTAAACCAAACCGATTTACTAAACAAACCCTATAAGATGTCGACACCTGAACCTGCACCAATCCCATCCATCATTACTGTTCGCATCCCTATAATCAAGAAGGGAGAGTATGATCTATGGAGCATGAAGATGAGACAGTACATTGCTATTACAGACCATGCACTATGGGATGTAATTGTAAATGGTAATCAAGTTATTGAAGAACCTGTAGAAGTTCCTGGACAACCTAAACTACCTAAGCAACAACTATCCGCTACTGTGAAAAGAAATCAAGACAAAGCTCTCAACATATTGTTGTCTGCTATTCCTGATGGTCACCTATTGAAGTTTCATGATGCTAAGGATGCAAAACAATTATGGGCTGCTATCAAAACAAGGTTTGGAGGTAATGATGCTTCCAAGAAGATGCATAGAAATTTGTTGAAGCATCAGTTTGAAACTTTTACTGTTGGTGAGAGAGAAGGTCTTGATGCTGCTTATGACAGATTCCAAAATCTACTCAGTATGCTAGAGTTATATGGTGTTGAAGTAACTATTGAAGATGCTAACTTAAAATTCTTAAGAAGTTTGCCATCTGTCTGGCATGTGGTTGCTACTATGATCAGAGGACAACCTAGTTTGGATACTATGGACTTTGATGATCTCTACAACAACTTAAAGGTCTATGAGCATGAGATGAATGGTCAAGCTAATTCCAAATCACACAGCATTGCTTTTGTGTCTTCTGAAACAAGAGCAGTACTTCCACCAAAAGTACTGCTTACCCTGTTCAAAGTACTGTTGGTGACAAACAGCATGTTTACACAACCATGTCCACTACCACTTCATCACCCTCAAACAACATCAATTGTGATGAGGTTGTATGCTCATTCTTTGCTCAGCAAGCCACTTTACCTGTTACGTATGAAGAAGATCTGTTGCAAATTGAAGATGATGCTCTAGAAGAGATTGACATAAGATGGCAAGTTGCTTTGATTACTGCTAGGATCAAGAAGTTCATGAAGAAAACAGGAAGAGGCATTGACTTCAAAGCCAAACAGGGTATAGCATTTGATAAGTCTAAGATTGAATGCTTTAATTGTCAAAGGACTGGACACTTTGCAAGGGAATGCAAGTTTGATAAGTATCAAGCAAACAGATGATTGAGAAACCCAAGGTTGAAATCAAGGAAGTTCCTGAACCAAAACCAAAAGCATTAGTGGCTCAAGAGAATCTTTCAGAAGTTGTCTGGAGTGCTGAATTTGATGATGAACCAGTAACTATCTCTATGCTTGCAATGGAGAAATTTGATTGGAGCACAGCTTTTGATGAGGAACCAGGATATGCTGCTTTGGATTCAAATGAAGATCTTGGAGGCTTTGATTGGAGCATGGAAAGTAAAGATGAACCTGTTCTGCTGGCTATGGTTGCTACTTCACCAAGTTCACCCACTACTACTGAGGTATGCTCTAAGTGTAATGATGTTTATCAAAAGTTACTTAATGACTATGTGTCTGAAAGAGATAAACATAATAAAGCTAGGTCTGAAGTACTTGGTTATCAATTCACTTTAGAGTCATTAGAGGCCAAAATAATTACACATGAAAATAATGAAGTAGCTTGGGCAGAAAAATATCAGCAACAGGACTATCAATTAAAACTAAGTGAATGGAAGTTAGGATGTAAGGTGTCTGAATTAGAAAAGATGACTAAAGAAAGAGATGTTTTGTTAGAAAAACTTGCTAGTTGGAAAGAAGCTGGTCTTTCACATGCTAGTTTTTGTGAAAAACAAAGAAGAGCTAATGATAAAAATGGTCTAGGCTATAGTGTTGAATATAGTAGCTCAGATGAGACCACACCTAGTGCTAAGGAACAAGATAGTTCAGAAGAAATCTCAACTAGTGAATTTGAAACTTGTTCAGAAGAAAACACATCTAGTGATGAGGAACCCATAAGCCCAACACATCCTGAATTTAAGAAAGATGAGGGGTATCATGCAGTTCCTCCTACCACTGGAAGTTTTCAACCACCTAGGAAAGATGTTTCTTGTTTTGGAGTAGATAATCTAGAGTTTAGGAATAAGCTTAAGGGTCAATCTAATTCAAGTTCATCTGAAGAAAAAGTTGAGATTCCTAAGGATAATACACATACAGGGAATGCTAGGGATTCAAGGAATGAAAACAATGATAAAAGGTTTTCTAAAGTTTTTCCAAAACCAGCAGTATTCTCAAACTTTTCTCAAAGAACTGCTAGTCACTCAGCAGTACCTTCACAAAATACTTTTCAAAATACTGCTAACTTTAGAAATTCTTTTAATCATTCACCTAGAAATCATACTGGTCTTGGCTATAACCCTCAAAGAACAGGATTTGGGTTGATGAATCAGAAATTATGTTTTGTTTGTTATAGTCCTAATCACTTGATAAAAGATTGTAACTTTCATTCAGAATATTTAAGTCAATNATTATTTCAGCAGTACTTTGACTTTATAACCCAACACCCAAAGACTAAATCTGCACCCCATAGGCCAACAGAGACTAAACCAGTTTGGAACTATTCAAGTAGGGTCAACCATAGAAATTTCTCAAAAGCCTATAGGTACCCTCACCAGAAAAGACCTTTTTTCAAACCACCAGTACCTTCAGGCAACACTTTTCAAAGTACTGGCAAACCTAAAACAGTATCTTCACAAAGTACTGTTAGGAAGTTTTCTCACAATCAAGGTACTGCTAATGTAAGACCAAGAAGTTCCAATAGAGTACCTAGAGCTCCTGGCCGTGATACCAATTGTAAAGATCGTTGTAGCTCTTACAACTCAAAAAGGCCTTACAACTCAAATAGAGTATCTAACTCACAGACCTCAAATCAAAAAGTTAAAACCATGAGGGTCAAGAAAGAAAGTACTGCTGGGGAACAACCAGTACTTTCAGAATGTGTGAGTAAAAAGGAAAGTGTTGTTGAAAAAGAAAGTTTTGTTGAAATCAAAGATCAAGTTTTAGAACAAAAGAAAGTGATTGATCATGTTTTAAAAAACAGTGGAGATTACTTACTTAAAGAATTTAAGTATGTCTCTCCACAAGGGGAACACAAGTCAGTAATGGCTTGGGTTCCTAAAAGAAACTAACTTTCTTATTATTGTGCAGGGCAACCCAGAAGAGGAGCTAAAAGATCATTTAATTGTTGATAGTGGTTACTCTGGAAGCATGACAGGAGACAAGGAGCTACTGTCAGATTTTAGGGAATATTTAGGAGGAATACTTGCATTTGGGGATGATGCTACTGGAGGGAGAATTACTGGCAAAGGAACTATCAAGACAGGAAGTATTGATTTTGAGAATGTTCGATATGTGAAGGAGCTCAAGTTAAATCTCTTATCAGTATCTCAGATTTGTGACAAGAAGTATCTTGTGTTGTTCACTGACACAGAATGTCTTATTCTCTCCCCTAAGTTTAAGTTTGAAGATGATAACTTAGTGATTTTGAGGGCACCAAGAACCAATGACGTGTATAGCATAGATATGAAGAATATTGCCTCCACTGAGAGAGCTACATGTTTGGTAGCAAAGGCAACACTTGAATAGGCACATCTATGGCACAGAAGACTAGGTTATGTGAATTTCAAGAATATCAACAAGCTGGTCAAAGGCAATCTAGTTCGAGGTTTACCTTCCAAAACTTTCAAGACTGATCATTCATGTTTGGCCTGTAAGAAAGGGAAGCAACATAGAGCTTCATGCAAAAAGCTTGGGGAAAGAACTATCAGAGAACCTTTGGAGTTGTTGCATATGGATTTGTTTGGACCTGTTTCTGTATCAAGCCTAAATAAGAAGAAGTACTAGCTTAGTTGTGACAGATGATTGCAGTAGATTTAGTTAGGTCTTTTTCTTGGGATTTAAAGATGATACTTTTGATGCTATACATGATCTAATAATATCCCTGGAAAATCAATTGAGACTCAAAGTTAGAGGTATTAGATGTGATAATGGGACTGAATTCAAAAATAAGCTTATGGATGATTTTTGTGCCAACAAAAGAATCAAGAGGGAATTTAGCATTGCTAGAACTCCTCAGCAGAATGAAGTTGCAAAAAGGAAGAACAGAACCTTGATAGAAGCAGCAAGAACAATACTTGCAGATTCTCTCTTACCTATTCAGTTTTGGGCTGAAGCAGTAAGTGCTGCTTGTTATATTCTAAATAGAGTTTCTATCACCAAACCTCAGATGAAGACACCCTATGAGTTACTTATGGGCAGGAAACCCAGCATCAGCTTTATGAAACCTTTTGGATGTCCTCTCACTATCCTTAACACCATTGATAATTTGGGTAAGTTTGATGGCAAGTCAGATGAAGGATACCTATTGGGTTACAGTACCAATAGTAAAGGTTTTCGGGTGTATAACAGGGTTACAAGGAAGGTTCAAGACTGTCTACATGTTGAATTCCTTGAATATCAGCCAGACCAAAGAGGTAAAGGTCCTGATTGGATGTTTGGCCTTTATGTGTGAACTCCTTCTATGAACTATGTGCCTGTTAGGGAGGAGAATCAAGTTGTTCATTCGGAAGAAGAAGATTCACAGTTCATACTTCATGGTGTCAATGCTAGTACTACAGATGTTCCTGATACAGACTCTATTGACAAGGAACAAAGTACTGTTAACAAGGAACAAAGTACTGTTAACAAGGAGCAAAGTACTGTTGAGCAAAGTACTGTTGACTCAGCTCCCATAATCTCTGATGAAGATCAAGATGAACTCAATAGCATGCTTTTTGAAGAAACACTTTCTAAGTCCTATGAAGATGATCTAAGACGAGCCTATGAAGCAGAGAAGACAAAGGGAAAATCTACTTTGGACAACAGCACTTTGGACCCCAGTACTTTGGATCAAAGTACTGCTGCTCAATTTGAAAGTACTTCTGAGGGAGTGAATTCAAACACTTGGACCAACACTGATGATTTTCCTGGTCAATCCATGCCTCATTTTGAAGAATAAGATGATGAGCTATAGGAAGATGGAATTTTCTCTCAACAAGGTCCTGATCTCACAAATTTGGAAGATGACCTTACAGTACCAACAACTCACACTTCAAGAGTGCATAAGAACCATCCTGCAAACAAAATTATTGGTTCTCCTACTTCTGGTGTTTTTACAAGATCCAAAGCTAAGAGTATCACTAAGCCCCATAATGCTCTACTTAGCTTTGTTTACAAACAAAACAGGATGAATCATAAGGATCAACAGACATGTTTGTTTGCTTGCTTTATCTCTCAAGAAGAACCCAAGAATATAGCTCAAGCTTTAACTAAAGAAAGCTGGGTTGAAGCTATGCAAGAAGAGCTTCTACAATTTAAGCTTCAAGAGGTTTGGGTCTTATGTGATTTACCTGATGGCATGAAGGTAATTTGTACAAGATGGGTCTTCAGAGTCAAAAGAGATGAAAGAGGTAATGTCATCAAGAACAAAGCAAGATTGGTTGCACAAGGATATAAACAAGAAGAAGGAGTGGATTATGATGAAGTATTTGCTCTTGTGGCAAGAATTGAAGCAATCAGATTATTCCTTGCTTTTGCCTCTTACATGAGATTTCCAGTTTATCAAATGGATGTCAAGAGTGCCTTTCTTTATGGCAAGATTACAAAAGAGGTCTATGTTAAACAACCTCCTGGTTTTGAAGATCCTTAACATCCAAACAAAGTCTACAAAGTTGTCAAAGCATTGAATGGCCTTCACAAGCTCCCAGAGCATGGTATGAAAGACTCTCAAATTTTCTATTACAACATGGTTACAGAAGAGGAGCTATTGATAAGACTTTGTTCATTAAAAGAGACAAAAAGGATATTATGCTGGTTCAAGTTTATGTGGATGATATTATCTTTGGGGCTACAAAACAGTCCATGGTGAAAGAGTTTGAACAACTCATGCAAAAAGAGTTTCAAATGAGTTCAATGGGTGAATTAACTTTCTTTTTGGGGCTTCAAGTTAAACAATCAAGTACTGGCATTTTCATAAGTCAAGATAAGTATGTCACTGACATCATTAAGAAGTTTAATCTTAACACTATCAAGCCAGTCACAATACCCATTAAAGCTTCAAACTCATTAGGAAAGGATGAAGATGGTAAACCAGTGGATGTCAAGCTTTACAGATCTATGATTGGGTGTCTCATGTACTTAACTGCATCAAGGCCTGATATCATGTTTGCTGTATGTCTTTGTGCAAGATATCAAGTTTCACCCAAGGTTTCTCATATGAATGTTGTACAGAGGATTTTTGGTTATCTCAAGCATCAACCTAAGTTAGGATTGTGGTATCCTAAGGAGTCCCCTTTTCACTTGGAAGCTTTTTCAGATAGTGACTATGCTGGAGATAACTATGATAGAAGATCAACCACTGGAGGATGCCAATATCTTGAAAGAAGATTAGTTTCATGGCAATGTAAGAAGCAAACAATTGCAGCAACTTCATCTACTGAAGCAGAATATGTTGCAGCTGCAAGTTGTTGTGGATAAGTCCTGTGGATGCAAAATCAACTCTTGGACTATGGATATAATTTTAAGAATACTCCTATCAACATTGATAATGAGAGTACTATTTGTATTGTGAAAAATCCAGTTTACCATTCCAAGACCAAGCATATACAAATAAGGCATCACTTTATTTGAGATTGTTATGAGCACAGACTCATAAATGTTGTCAAGGTTCACACAGATGATAATGTAGCAGATTTACTCACAAAAGGCTTTGATGTTTCAAGATTCAAGCATTTGGTGGTAAGTATTGGGATGATAAATTATTAGGCTACTTTTGAGGGGAGGCATTAGTAGTTCGTCATTATTTGAGAGGAGGCTACATATATCATTTAACAGAAAAAGACAATTTTATTCATTAACATTCAAAGAGATTACATCAAGATTCAAGAACCACAGAAACAATCCAGACGAAACAACCTACACCAACCCTACCCAACCTACACCCTACATAAACTACTCCATAGGCCTTTTTCCTTTTCCTTGATAAGTTTGCTTTCCCTTCTGAGCATTCTTTCTTTTGTCATCAAAAGATGATTGCTTTCTTGGACAAGTAAGGAAAAGCACTTGCATTGGAGGTTTTGGCAGTCTTGCAGGCTTCTCTTCCACAAGAATATTCATGTTCTTCAAGGCAGCCTCTAAAGCTTGGTTCAAGGCTTTTGGCAATTCTTTGGATAGTGTTGTAGTTAGAGCAGATGTAGTAACCTTCTTCTTAGGTTTTTGGTTGGATGAGCTTGATTCCATAGGAGGAAAGTAATCACTCCATCCTGGTTTGGAATCAGAATCTGAATCAGAGAAGTACTTGATCTCTGAATCACTGGACTCATCAGAAGCGCTGTATACCAATGGGAAGTTACTCATGATGATGTTAGGGTTTTTAAGATGAAGTAAGGTTTTTGTGATGAAGAAAAGTGTTTATGCAAGCTCTTTTTATAGGCAAGAAGGACTTATGGGTTATTAATGATAATCATTCAATTATACTTGCCTTGGTAGTTTTGGGGAGTAAATATGGAAAGTATTTAATGCATCGGGTTGACTTTCAGAAGATATTTTGGTCAAAGAGTCAATACAGATATTTTTATCGACCGGTACTTTGCTAAAGTACTGCTGAAACTGCTATGGGAAAATGCTGCTATAAGAGTGCTGCTGACGTGTCACATACTGCTATGTGGAATGTACTATTCTAACGGTCATATATAAAGGGAATGGAGATACATGCCAAAATAACGGTATCTGTATTAAATGGAATTTGATTTTTTAAATCTTATCCATATTTAACAAACCCTACCACCTTTTTAATCTCTCTTTTCTACTTTACATCCACATTCTCTTATGCAGTAACTTTTATTCACCCTCTTCATACCACTTCATTCATCCATACCACTTCCCAAATGGCTCGTTCCACTTGCAGTCGCCATAACATGATCGCTAATTTGGATAAGACAGAGTCGAATGTTGATTTTCATGTTGTAATCGATTTTCTTACTGGGTCTTCCATCAATTATTCTCTATTGGTCAATCCTAATATAATTGGGCCATGGATTCAAGAGTTTTTGGCTACTGCTAAATCAGGATGGGAGGAACCAGATATCTCATTTGTTACGGNTAGTTTTGGGGAGTAAATATGGAAAGTATTTAATGCATCGGGTTGACTTTCAGAAGATATTTTGGTCAAAGAGTCAATACAGATATTTTTATCGACCGGTACTTTGCCAAAGTACTGCTGAAACTACTATGGGAAAATGCTGCTATAAGAGTGCTGCTGACGTGTCACATACTGCTATGTGGAATGTACTATTCTAACGGTCATATATAAAGGGAATGGAGATACATGCCAAAATAACGGTATCTGTATTAAATGGGATTTGATTTTTTAAATCTTATCCATATTTAACAAACCCTACCACCTTTTTAATCTCTCTTTTCTACTTTCCATCCACATTCTCTTACGCAGTAACTTTTATTCACCCTCTTCATACCACTTCATTCATCCATACCACTTCCCAAATGGCTCGTTCCACTTGCAGTCGCCATAACATGATCGCTAATTTGGATAAGACAGAGTCGAATGTTGATTTTCATGTTGTAATCGATTTTCTTACTGGGTCTTCCATCAATTACTCTCTATTGGTCAATCCTGATATAATTGGGCCATGGATTCAAGAGTTTTTGGCTACTGCTAAATCAGGATGGGAGGAACCAGATATCTCATTTGTTACGGCTAAGGTTGCTGGGCGAAATATTAGGATCACTGAAGATAGTATTCGTACAGATCTTATGTTCCATGATGAAGAAGGAAGTGTTAAGTTTGATAAACAAGTACTTTGGGACACCCTTAGGGATATTGGGTATGAGGGTTTACTTACCAAGCTTACATTTGAGAAACCCTTATTTAGTCCACACTGGAAGTATTTGATTCATGTTCTACTTCATTGCCTCAGTAACAAAAGTACTGCTTGGAATGAATTTAGTCAAACCATAGCATCAGCCTTAGTGGGATTATCTACCAATCAGCCTTTCAACTTTTCATTTATGATCATGGATGGTATGCACAAACACATCAAGAATGGTTCACCATTTTTGACGTATCCCAGTTTTATTCAAATCTTTTTGAACAAACAGCTTGAAGGTGTTCCCAAACC
The DNA here is from genome assembly GCA_014162995.1 of Artemisia annua. NCBI lineage: Eukaryota > Viridiplantae > Streptophyta > Magnoliopsida > Asterales > Asteraceae > Artemisia > Artemisia annua. The sequence continues at coordinate 96,413 of LBNU01019488.1, forward strand.
TCAAGAATTCTTGCCAGCCATTGTTCTTCCTAATAAGGTGTTTACTTTTATGGCTACCAAGAGTGCTAAATTCTTTGGAAGGAATACACCTCTCACTGCTTATATTTTGGAGATGGCACAAGCTGTTAGAGATGCTGCTCAAGAAGAATCAGAACCTGCTTCCAACTCTGCTCCCACTCCATCTCAAGCTCAAGCTATTTCATCACAAGCAGAGCAGTCACACTCAGAGAAAGGAGATGCTTCTCCACATACCGCTTCAAGGGAAAAGACCGTTTCTCCTCAAGGTACTGCTCCTCATGATTCAGAACAGGATGAGAATCAACCACCCACTCCCAATGATTATACTTCCACAGATGGTTCTCAAACATCTGGAGGAGATGAGGGAGTGATGGCTAATGATGAGCCATCTGCTCAAGAGGAAGTTTTGAATGCTTATGCTGTGACAAGGGAACTACGGAGACTGAAGAAAGCTCATGAAGATCAAGCTGCATTACTTTTGAAGTTGAGCAAAAAGTTCAGACGATTGAAGAGGTTTGTTTGGCCACTTGTTAAACATCACAGGCTATGGGTCAAGTCACAACAGAAACATGGTCACAACCTAAGTCCAAGAAAAGACAGTTCAAGAAACATTCTTCATTCTCATTAGGGAGGAATTTGTAGAATGAGAATGTGAATGAAGATGCTGGTTTGGATAATAGTCAAGATGCTGATGATATTCAAGATGCTGATGATATTCAACCTCTTGAAGAAATAACACCACTTAAAGAAAATTCTCATCAAGATACTGCTGAGAGAAAGATTGATGAGACTGAGCAAATTAATGTTCAAGATGTTGATATTCAAGTCAAAGGTGGTGATAATAAAGAAGAATTGGATGTGGAAGATACTGGTGTTGAAAATGCTCAAGATACTGCTCATCAAGGTACTGAGAGAGTTTTTAATCATACCAAGGACTTTGGATTTTGAAGAAGATGTTGGTCCATCCAATCCAGTTCAAGAAGAAGAGATTAGAAAATCTACCAATAGTGATGATGAGACTATTGCTGAGATTATGATGAGTATATCCAAACCTACAGGCATTGTTATTCAAGAAGTAGAACATACTCAAGAAAAACCTTCTCCTCAACCTACTCAAGAAACTGATCCTAAAGACAAAGGGAAAGGAATCTTGGTAGAACCAGAGAAGAAGAAGAAGAAGAAGGAATTCACTTTAACACAAATAAGGGCTATTCAAGAAGCTAAAGGTGAAGAAGCTGCTAAAAAGTTACAAGCAGAACTTGATGCTGATTTGAAAGAGAAAGAGAGATTGTTGTTCAACCAAGAAGATTAATGACAAAAGCTCAAGAAAGAAATTTTTATATGAGTTATTTAAAAGGTCGAGGATACAAAGGATTACAGAAGTTAAAGTATCAAGAAATGAAGGATTTATATAATGCTGTCAGAGAAGCTTATGTAAAGCAAGTAGATGGCATTATTGGTTATGATACTGAAGAAGGAAAACAGATGATGGAGGCTAGTAATAAAAGGAAAAGAATAACAACTAAATCATAGTCATCAAAGAAGTCTAAATCTGAAGTGGAGTTAAGAGCAAATACAGTTGATGAACTGAGGAATTATCTAAGAGTTGTTGACTTTGAGCTTCCTAAGTCAGAAGAAGAGGCTGCTACAAAGGCTAAGATATCAGATTTGGAAGTAATAGAATCTGAAAAAGATGGAGATTATTTTGTTTTCCATGGAGCAGATAACAGCTTTAGAGCATTCAATTTGTTGTTGAATGTATTGCATCTTATTGACAGAGAAGACTTGTTTGATCTACACCAACGAATTCAAGCTTATTTTGAACAAATTCCACTCAAAGGAATTGGTATATTATTGTTGGGAGATCTTACAACATTGTGGGAAACAGAGGAAACAAGCACAGATGATATTTGGAAAAATCAAGAAGTCTGGGAAATTCAAAGTTGGAAATTCTTTGAAAAGGCTGGTGTGCATGTCTTAGAGTTGGAAGATGGTACTATGATCTGTATGTTAGCTGAAAGAAGATATCCTCTTACAAGAGATTTGATGATGAGGATGCTGGATCATGGTATGGAAGTAGAGCAAGAGGATGAAACTGCTCTAATGGTGATTAATTTGTTCATTAATTGGACAATATTAAAAGATGATGATGCATAATTACTGGTATGGTTTTAATTATTTAAATCTTTTGAATAAACAAGTACTTTATTCAAATTACTGCTAATCAAACAATACTTTTACAAAGTACTGCTTGCAGCATAAAACCAGTAAAGTATTTTGAAATAATAATTTTTGTCATGTGAAAAATACTTTTTGAAGCACAAATGTTTACAGTAACAAATTGTTTTTGGAGATATACATGGTGTTAGTACTTGTGCTACACAACAAATGGTATTCAACTCACCATGTTTAACAAACAAGAAAGAGTTTGACTCAGCATGAGGGTATGGCTCTGATGTGATAATCAAATCCGTTTTTAGTTGACAATTTACTAAAAATTGTATGGTTTTTAACTCACCATATCTGTGATAAGTGAAGAGTTGACTAGCCCACAAGAAAATGGCTTGTGGTAAATGCTTGGAAAATCATTCATATGGTAATTATAGTTCACCATGGTAGATTGTTACTAAAAGAACTAGATAGTCAAAAGCAAAGCGGCTATTGTTAAAAGACTCTACTCAAATCCGTTGATACTGATGATTGTAATCATATGGTACTCAATTACCATCGGTTTTCCTAAAACCGTAAACATTGCTATCCCAGAGTTAATGGCTTTGGTACAAGGAGACATCGAAAATCCATTAATTTTTCAATGATTTCACCTCTCACAGGAGTTTCACCCACCGGAAGTGATGAGAATAGTATGAAACTTAACAGATTTGATGTACCTTATGTTGCTGAGTAGCTGAGAAGAACTAAAGTTGCTGTAAAGACAAAGAATTGTTGCTGATAAAGATTGCAGATACTAACTACACGTTGATGATAACAAAACAACAACGAGTAAGAGTTTAAAAGATACAACCTTTCCTTGAAGATAAAGATGATTGTTTTTCAAGGATTGCACAGAAATTTGAAGTCAAGCAAGTAGAATTCAAGTTAGGGGAGGATTGTTGGGGTATAAAAGTCAAAGTACTGCTGGATGTTAAAGTACTGCTGGAAGATAAAAGTCAAAGTACTGCTCGTTGATAAAAGTCAAAGTACTGCAAGGGTTAAAGACTGAAGACATTAAGGAATATTATGTAAATTCTAGAATATTCTAAGTTAGAGTTAGTTTACTTGTAGTTCAAGTATTGTAAACCGACTAGGATTTCCTTGTGCCTATAAAAGGATCCTAGGTTAACATTAGATATATACGTTTTTTAGAGAAAAACTAAAGTTCGATATTAGAGTTGTTAGGGTTGTTTGTGAGTCTGTGTATGAAAGCAGATTCAAAGAGTTAATAAAAATCGTTGAAGTTTACTATTCTTCTTAAGCTTTGTTAACGTAGATTCCGCATACTTAATAAAGATATTCAGTGTTTCATTGTTAGTAATTTAGGATTTATCCAAGGTTACTAAGCCCTTAACAAGCTACATAGTTAGTTTGGCAGAGTTTATCGATCCAACAGAGACACACCTAACAAACTTGAGTCCAGATCTGTCAAGTGTATCTTTGTAGGATACCCAAAGGAAATGATGGGTTACTATTTCTACTACCCACCCGAGAACAAAATATTTGTTGCTCGATATGCTGAGTTTCTTGAGAGCAGTCTCATTTCACAAGAAGAAAGTGGGAGCACAGTAGACTTTGATGAACTTCAAAGAGACGATGCACAACCTTCTAGTGACACTAGTGAACAACAATATGAGACTGAACATGAAAGTGTTGAGCCTCTTCGAGATGTTGCTCCCATTCATAGATCCGCAAGGATACCTCAAGCACCTGAACGATATGGTTTCTATATTGATGCTGAGGAACATGAGTTAGGGGATCATAGTGAACCCGATAACTATCGAGAAGCTATATCGAGTCCTGAACGCGGTAAGTGGAATGAAGCTATGAATGTGGAAATGAAATCCATGAAAGACAATGATGTCTGGGTCAAGGTAGACCTACCTCCCAATGCTAAGACCGTTGGGAGTAAATGGATCTACAAGATAAAGACCGACGTGGATGGAAATGCACATACCTATAAAGCTCGTCTTGTAGCAAAAGGTTTCACTCAAATCTACGGAATTGACTATGAAGAAACCTTCTCGCCTGTTGCAGACATTAAAGCAATTAGGATTCTTATAGCCATAGCAGCGTACTATGACTATGAGATTTGGCAAATGGATGTCAAGACTGCCTTCTTGAACGGTCACCTAAACGAAGACGTTTATATGGTGCAACCCGAGGGCTTCGTGAATCCTAAACATCCCAACAGAGTATGCAAACTTCAAAGGGCCATTTATGGCTTGAAGCAAGCATCTAGGAGTTGGAACAAAAGATTTGATGAGGAAATCAAAAAGATTGGTTTCACTCAAAATCTTGATGAGCCATGTGTATATATGAAAACTAGTGGAAGTATAGTCGTGTTCCTAATCTTATATGTCGATGACATATTACTCATGGGAAACAATATTCCAATGCTACAAGATGTAAAATCCTGGCTTGGAAACTGTTTTGCTATGAAAGATTTAGGAGAAGCATCGTACATACTTGGAGTCAAGATCTACCGAGATAGATCAAAGCGGTTAATCGGCTTGTGTCAAAGTGCATACATTGACAAAATCCTGAAACGATTTAGGATGCAAGATTCCAAACGTGGAAGTCTTCCAATGCAACCAAATACGGAATTGAGTAAGACTCAAGGACCCTCTACACCTGCCGAGGTGAAGAGGATGAAGGGAATCCCTTATGCTTCGGCTGTGGGATCCATCATGTATGCGGTTAGGTGCACTAGACCTGATGTAGCGTTCTCTCAGAACCTAACGAGTAGATTTCAACAGAATCCAAGAGAATGTCACTGGACTGCTTTTAAGAACATATTGAAGTATCTGCGAAATACTAAAGATATGTTTCTTGTTTATGGTGGTGATGTCGAACGTGAGCTCAGTGTTACTTGTTACACTGATGCAAGCTGGGAGACAGATCGTGATGACATCAAATCCCAGACTGGATATGTTTTCGTCATGAATGGAGGTGCTGTCGACTGGAAGAGTGCCAAGCAAAGCACACTTGCGATGTCCTCTACGGAAGCTGAATATATAGCTGCTTCAGAAGCTGCAATGGAGGCAGTTTGGATACGGAAATTCATTTCTGGGCTTGGCGTTGTTCCCAGCAATGAACGACCTATGGATATGTACTGCGATAATTCCGGTGCTATTATCATAGCCAATGAACCAGGTGTTCTTAAGGGTGCCAAACATTTTCGTCGGAAAGTTCACTATATTCGAGAAGTTATCGAAAGTGGTGATATTCGTCTCCTCAAAGTTCACACAGATGACAATTTAGCTTATCCTTTTACTAAACCAATGTCTTGTACCAAACATGTGGAGCATGCTAGGAACATTGGGCTGCGACCTGCTAACCGTCTCATGTAAATCTGTTTTTAGTATTTTAAATAATTAGAATGTTGAACAGTTTATATCTTTAATGAATTGATGTAATGGTTATAGTCGTTTTCATTCATATCAACTGTATTCCATTTTTGCATGTTTAATCCATGAATAATTTAATTATTCAAAAATTGTCCATTGTCAGTTGACGATACGGGAGTATCATCGAATTAAGGCAAATGTGAGCGTGTTGGTGATTTATTTGCCAAACTCATATGTTGTTCATTGTGATGAACATTGGACTGACCCAACCTTCGAGTATTCACTGCATGGACCGCCGTCAATAATGAATCTCGCAAATGGTTATGTCTCTTATCCTCAGACTTGAGATGCAAGTAGGTCTTGCATGTATGGAATTTCATTCCTTGATATGGTTAAACGCTGTCCTGAATAAGGTAGTTATAAAAACCATTTTCAGGAGTGATGTGAAGTGCATGAATGAAACGTGCAATCAAAATAGGATTTGTTCTTCCACATGTCATGGAGTTAGATACTATTGGGCCCCTCGATGAATTGAACAGATGTTTGTATGGCCGTACCCAAATGAGATTAAGATGAATCTTAATTCACTTGGTAATCATGTTCAATATATAGATCGACAAACATAATCGTTGAACAATTAGAATGACATTTGATCCATGTCTAATGTTCAACATGGTATCTGAAACAAAAGCATGGATGATATATAAACCATTTAAATGAGACGGTTAAGAAACTATCCTCACATATTTCTAGGGGCATTGGCGTGTTGCTAGACGCTAACCTTTGCTTATATAATTACTTGATTATTATGACGTCGCAAGTGGGAGCTGTTGGAGTATGCTCGTGTCATAATAACTAATTATATAGCTAGACATATGTGAGCCTATGGGGTCACACACATATACACTTAGGTACCACTTTATATGTCGTGTTTATTGTATTTACCATATATAAATAACCTTACGTAACATGAGAACTCTATCGGGCTTCCAATGACTAAGTAATGGACTTAATCTATTGGACTTGGAAAACAAATGGGAAGCCCATTTGGGCCCATAGGGAGGCCGGCCACTATGGCTTGTAGGGGAAGGGTTTAGTTTGAAATCTTGGTCAAATATATAAGAGTTATATTCTCATTAATCCCATAACTATTTCCTAATTTCTCTCTTCCCTCTCTCCCTCAAAACTCATGGCACAAATAAAATTCCCAACCTAGGGTTCTTATTTTCTTGATCTATTGCTTTGAATCTTGTATATTCAAAGGCAATAACAAGGTTACGGGGTTAAGGACTAGCATCAAAGGGGTAACCAAGGAGGTGTAGTGTGTTTCATACATAGAGGTGATCAACCTTATTGATCACGTGGGTTTCTCATTCAATTCGTGGGTGTTAGCATTGGTGGTGATTCCCGGTGCACGCTACAAAGGTATAACTATGTTGTGTTTGTTATTTGATTAATCATATTGGCTATATGGATCCGTGTGGGTGATGTTGTTCCGCTGCGTTTATTTGATTCATATGTATTTTATATTCATACATCACCTATAGAAATTGCTTAAGTTATTAGTGAATGGATTTTTTGGTGTGTGAATGTGAAAGGTGAAATGTTGAAGTGACGTTGATGTGGCAAAACGGCTCAAGGCACCGTACCCCTTGCTCTTATAGAAAGTGAGGTAGTTTAAAGGAGTTATGAAAGGAGTAATTGCTCATTGAATGTAAGAATCATAAGCTCTCTTTTTATTTATTTTTTTCTTTTTTGCACACTGGTGTCCTTTTTTTGTGTTTTGTATTGATAATTCTCGTTTCAATAAACTAAAGTCTTGATAGGATAGTATTTCGATTTCATATATGATATCCATATAAAATAAAATAAATTAATTAATTAATTAAAAAAAAACCTTATATAAAATTATAAATGTTGTTCGACACTATGTTTAGACATTAAGAAACAAACAATCAACTATTTTTCAACTTTAGACACTTGATAGAACAAATTAGGCGTCTCAACCCATGCGCGCAAGATGAAAAACGGTCTCACGAATGAGATGGACACATCTTTTCTTTTGAAAAAATTACGGCGATAAAATATACTCCGTAACACATTTTACATTATACAATCTTTGGAAACAGTACCCGAGTAATGTAATATTTCACTCCTTATATTTGGTTGAATATATATTGAAAATTCGAGTGAACCTGAAACAATAAAAGGTTATATGGGATTCTCAACATTTTACAAAGTAGTACTAAACTAATATTCCCAAACAACATCTTACCATAACACAAACTAAACTCAAAGAATAACAAAATTTGATGAAACAAACATATAAGTATATCTAACATCAAGATGAACTTGTGAATAAGAGCTCGTACTTTTTATTATCAAAGTTGAATCGCTCAGCTCAACAAAGCGTCGAATTGAACTTCCGTTTCCCTCTTTGGATTCCGTTTGCTTATTCATTTCTTCTTGAACCGGAAGGCTGGTCCATTCTAGATAGAGGTTCTCGTCAAAATTTATAGAACACATGAAATCTGAACTTTATAATCACAGCTATCCTATGTTAAACTTTACAATCACACCTATCTTATGTTAAAATATAACAAAATTAAGTTTTGAGTAGTGACATATTTAAACTTATGTCCTGACTCATGTCCTTGTTATTCTTGAGGTAGATAATTCCTAACGCTAGGCGATGAATGCCTCTTTGCTCATGGTGCAAGCGAGTTACGCTGGTAATTAAGCACCTTCCCAACTTGAAAGTTGTTTAAACTTGAAAGCCAATATCCAAAACAGGATAAACCCTTTCACCACCACGACCAACAACAACCGCCATGTCATCATTAAATCTACTTAAGGCTTCATACGTCGTATGCTTGCACAACATAGCCCACAAAATCCAGATTGTAGTCCTACACTATCGCCATGAGGCCATGACTCAAACAACCAGCTCAACAAAAGCACTACTTCACATTATGAGATTAGTCGGGGTTAGCCTTCAAATTTTCTGCAACTTCTTCTGCAACTTTCTACAGAATTTTGTGTTTGGCACAACCCATTAGGGACATATATTGCTAAAGATGCTTATTTAGTCTGGTAATACTGTCGTATTAGCGATAAAGAGCTTGTGTATGTTACGCACTCAAGTATCAGGAAATAAAGACTTCTCTTAAAGCAAGAAGCAGATAAAACAAAAAGGGAAAATTCCGAAACTGGATCGAGCGACTTGTATTTGTACCCACTTTTAGATTTTTTTTTCCATTTCTCATATTGGATCAGGGCAACTTATAAATTGAGCGACTCAACATGAAAGTGACACGTGTTATCATATTTTATATTAAAGTACACAAAACGAATACTACTTGTAAGGTATGTGTCGGGTATAATGTATAGGGCAACCTGTACTTTGTTGAGCAACTCGTATTGGGCAACTTTTTTTTTTTTTTTTTTAACTACAAGCTTTCTTGGGGAGGGAACACTTTACTACAATTAATACCATATTTAATGAATTAACCACTCACCTATTTAACCTCTCATGTTATAAATAAACACATAACTCATCTTCCTCCAACACATATCCTCTATTCTCATCTTCCTCCATCTAAAAAACACTCTTTGCACCTCACCAATATTTTCATCTTCCACCATCACGACCACCGGATCTCACTACAAGTCAACCAGCCCACCAGTAATCCTCACAACCACTGGACGTTTCAACAACACGAGATGTTTATCAAAGTTATGAGGTATTCTTTTAAGCCACATAATAGATCTGTAATAGTAATTAAGGCTTGAAGGTTTTTTTTCATATATTTTTACATCTTCTTTGTAGATCTTTTAATTATACTTTTATCCTGAAACACTGTTAAAGATTTATGTAAGCCTCGACTGTCGTCGCTGCCGGAAGTCTTTGCTGCCCCTACTGTATGTACGGCTGTGGTGACAGAGGCGGAGACAACCTTTTTCGGGTCACGTTACATCTTTGTCAGTAGATTAACATCTTTCATATACGCTTGTTTCCTCATAATGATTTACTGACTAAAATGGTTTGGCATTTTTTATAAATAACTTCCAAAAAATTAAATAACACTTACATGGAGATATGTCTTAATTAAGTACCAAAAAATTACATAACAGATATATGGACATTTGTTTTAATTAAGTACCAAAAAAGTGCATAAGACTAATATGGACATTTGTTATAATTAACCACCAAAGAATTGCATAATAGTTGCATAGGGTTTGACATCTTTTATATAATAAAAGAATTACATCATTTCGGAGTGTTTTTGCAAATCCCTTCTCATTGAAAAAAAAATTGGACCAATAGGAGAGCTTGATTTTGCCACATAGGCGAAATCGAGCGACGTGATTGGCTAATAAAAAGTCAAAATTGAATTGATTTTGGTCAAACTTTAATAAATTTGGTGGAGAATTTGATTAAGGAAAAAAACACATAAAAATATAGGTGTCAAATTTATGAAAATAAAAACTTAAAAAAAGAGGAGGTAATTAATAAAACTTTAGTTGTTGAATTTTAAATATAGTATATGGAGTTAAGTGTAATATTATAAATCTCCATGTTTTTTTGATAACTTTAGATAATAAACAAATAACCCCTTACACTTTATACCCCCTACACTTTATAATATGAACTTTGTTTACAATTACATGAGTATTAGTATTGGTTTGAGACTTCCATCCATTAAACTTACAAAATTTTATAAATGTACGAATTAGTTTTAATATACATTAAATACTTTTAAATTAAATATTAGTTTTAAACTTTTATCTATTAAAATATATTTTTACTATGTACGTTAAATATAAATAAGAACTCATGTTATCCTATTTAAAAGTTTAATCTTTACGTACACGAGTTTGAATATTAAATACAGTTAAATTATTATTAGCGTATAAATATCAAATGGTAAATACGAGTTACTGTGATATAAAAAGAAATATACGTCATAGTACTTATAACGACTCATGTAATTATTATTTAAAGTTTATATACGGGCATCCGGAAAAATATTTTTAAAATACTTTACGGAGTATATTTTAACTCCATCAACGCTCACAATGTGCTACTAAACTCGCACATTTTGTACAACATGATATCAATATTTAAAGTTAAACAACAACATCAACATCAACATTAACATCTATGTCAGCTAAACAAAGTTAAATCTTTCATCCAATAAAATTTTTACAAAATATTAATTGATATTAATACATAATGAAAAACTCATGCATACTTATTAGTTGTACCTATATCATAAATTTCACGGGTAAATTCTTATATATCCATATAGTAAACAAAAATTTTAAAATGAATTTGATTTATGTGTAAACCAATGTGATCAAAGAACCTTGGCCCAATAACATTATAAAGAGACACGCTCAAGAATCAAGTAAAAGGTCGATGCCACGGTTATATTTACAATTTCTTCTAACTATTTTTCTTACTTTCGCACATGTTTATATTCTAACTTTTTAAAATATATATAAGATTTTCTGTTTTTAAACGATAATACAATATAATTATTTTTTTTTTGAAAAACCCCGTGCGTGCACGGGTATTATAACTAGACCAGCCCACCAGTAATCCTCACAACCACTGGACGTTTCAACAACACGAGATGTTTATCAAAGTTATGAGGTATTCTTTTAAGCTACATAATAGATCTGTAATAGTAATTAAGGCTTGAAGGTTTTTTTTTCATATATTTTTACATCTTCTTTGTAGATCTTTTAATTATACTTTTATCCTGAAACACTGTTACAGATTTATGTAAGCCTCGACTGCCGTCGCTGCCGGAAGTCTTTGCTGCCCCTACTGTATGTACGGCTGTGGTGACAGAGGCGGAGACAACCTTTTTCGGGTCACGTTACATCTTTGTCAGTAGATTAACATCTTTCATATACGCTTGTTTCCTCATAATGATTTACTGACTAAAATGGTTTGGCATTTTTTATAAATAACTTCCAAAAAATTAAATAACACTTATATGGAGATATGTCTTAATTAAGTACCAAAAAATTACATAACAGATATATGGACATTTGTTTTAATTAAGTACCAAAAAAGTGCATAAGACTAATATGGACATTTGTTATAATTAACCACCAAAGAATTGCATAATAGTTGCATAGGGTTTGACATATCATGTACGAACATTTAATGTGAAGGCAAAAGTACAATTACGTATCTGGGTTTATATGTAATTTGTCCACATTCATGTGATATTATTTGCCATTTAGTAATGATGAATATTTATGTCTATGCAGCATCTCTTCATGACAGTTGGCTTAAAAAAGGATGGTTGGAAGTGAAAAGTTAGTGTCTGCTCTATTCCATATGGCTCGACAAACTGCACGGTTACTTGTTATCCTTCTGATATACACTCGTTGGTTGGCGAACGTGATGAACGCCCCGTAAGTGAACCTTCTCGTCGTATGAAATGCCTTAAATATTTTCTGAAATTAGCTTAATACAGTATAAAAAACATCACGGCCCAAAAAAATATATTTTATATACTTATTGGTATGAGAATTAAGTTTTTAAAACAATTAGCGAATAAATAGGTTTTAATGTTTTATATATGTTTAGGCGCTATCTAAGAAAGATAAAGTTTCAGTTTGATATACTTGTCGATTGTATAAAAGTGTTTCAACGAGAAGTTGAAACTAACAAGGTATGTAATAGTTGCTGGCATGACTTGTTAGATTGAACTTGTCTCGCTAACCTCAATGATAAAGATATGTCTTTCCAGCGTTTTTTATGGTGACTGAGAGTTAATTTGTGATAAAGATTAATGACGCAAATGGTTCTAGGGTCATTATCAAAATCAACTCTCGGAGACCATCATAAACGCGGGATAGATGTATCCTTATCATTGAGGTGTGTCGATTGTGATAATGATATAGTGTTTCTTGTTCATTCCAAGGCACACTCCTTCATTATCTCATTCAACACGAGAGTCTTAATACTCACTCACTTTTATATAATCGATAATTCTATCATACTTTAGTTGATGTTAATTTGCGAAAGTGATATAGTTGTCGATTGTAGAAAAGTGTTTCAAATAGAGGTTGAAAGTAACAAGTTATGTTTTAGGTGCCCACATTTCTTTGTGGATGCTTGGTTTCAGTTTATAAATGAGTCTGGAATTTCAACATACCTAACCCTTCTAAGTTCCCATACAGTTCCTTTTGTTTTTTCAACAATCTAGCAATGAGCCTGGTGCAGGCCTTTGCTCAAAGGGAGTTGAAACGACAAAAGGAGCCGTAGCGGGAACTTAGAAGGGTTACGTATGTTGGTTTATTGCATTCCATTCTTTTTGATGATCTAAAACCAACCATCCACCAAGAAATGTGGCCATACACAGCTTGCTACATTGAGCTTCACCTTGAAAACCTCAATGATCAGGGCACATCTATCTAACGATGTAGATGGGTCCCATTGCTTAAATTGACCGAGTTCCCTAAAACCGTATGTGAGTTTGTTCTTGATCCCATTTTCTTTTTTTTAATTTTTTTGTTTAATTTTTTTGAAAAATGTGATCAATGTCAAGCACACCGATGGTTTTAGGGAACTCAGTCAATTTAACCAATGGAACCCATCTACATCGTCAGATTGATGTGGCCCGATCATTGAGGTGTGTTGATTGTGATAATGATATAGTGTGTATTTTTCCTGGCAATCCACCCTCCTTCATTATCCCATTCAACACGAGTCGTAGTACTCACATGCTTTTCTAGAATCGATATACTTGGCACACCATGGTACTTTGAGCTTCCCCTCGAAAACCCATTCTTATGTCATAGTCATTTGCAATGGGTTTGCCGCAAACTTTTGCACATATTTCGTCTACATGGCAATGGGATTTCGAGTGAAGGCTCAAAGTACCAAAGTGTATCCACTTGCATATGCCCCGTTGTTGTTTTATGCGTGTTTGTTTAGTAAGTAAAATGTTTAGTTTATAGTCGATCGTCTTGTTCATTTTTTAATATTAACATACGAAGTTTAAACATAATTACCCATTCTTCGTGTCCACGACTGTTCCTTTTGTTATTTCACCAATCTAGCAATTCGCTTGGTGCAAGCTTTTGCTCAAAGAGTGTTGATAAAGTAAAAGGGATTGTTCGAGGGCACGCAGAAGGGGTAACTTTGTCTATTTTCGCCTATTACAGTTGTAGGACCTACGCTGTTTTAGACATGCAACATCGTGTGTCACTATTGAGAAATGAATATCGTGATGCAGTTTTATAGACTACATCACAACGACCGTTGTACATGGTAAAATTTGTAGTTGGTTGTTACAGTATCATTGCATCCTGTTGAGGTAGGATCCATTGAATGAGAGCATCATTGACTAACCATACTCAAGGAATATAGAATTGATAACAAGGAAAGAGAGGACCTCGTAGAAGTGTATTTGGTGCAAATACATGTTTTTGCGATATCCTCTTTTTCCTTCTTATCATTCTGTATTTATTGCGTCTGTCTTACCAGTGATCCTTAGTCACATCACCTATGCCATCAGAGATATCTTTTCATTAGTTAAGAATAGTGCATGCATATATCAACGATGTTACAGATATCATAAACACAAAATCATAAGTAACCCAAGATATTTCATGTAATTCAATTGCAAATGTTACATAAGAAATTAATTAAGTTAATAGTGTAAACCGCGTAAATTTGTAATAGGGTCTGTCACATAACAAGACAAACGATGTTCAACTTACATATCCAGAGGTATGAAAGAAGAAGAGGATGTCGTTCAAGTGTATTTGGTGCAAATGCATTTTGCCATATCCTTATCTTCTTTCTCAGCTCTGGATATATAAGAGCACCTTATGAGTGCATTGCCAGTGACATTCATAAAATGTACGCCTTATAATAGCCATGCAACATCGTGTGTCACATAACTAGACATACGATGTTCAACTGAATTACCCATTCTCAGTGTCCACTACAGTTCCTTTTGTTATTTCAACAATCTAGCATTTCGCTTGGTCCAGGCTTTTGCGTATAGACTGCTGCAAAAGCAAAAGGAATTGTAGGGGGCCCTCAGAAATATAGGATGTTGTACAACATTGTCTAATACATCATCCATTTCCACATTAGGCTTAGATCATCGGTAGAGGGCATTTAACCAAAGATAGACGAGAAACGAAAGAGAATGGTGTGACAAGTAATCTGGTGCAGGTTTCTTTTC
>LBNU01019492.1:4241-20928 GCA_014162995.1 Artemisia annua
TACGGGAGCCGACAAAAGAGTAGCTCCTTATGTACAAAACTAGCAAAAGCTTTTGTGATCATCATTGGTTAAGGGAACAAGCTAGGGCTCAACACTCCCGGATCAAGTCAAAATTTTTATTCTTACTCTTACCTAGTAGGAAAGTCAGACGCGGTATCAAAACTTTTATTCTATTTTTGCATAGTTTTTAATTTTTTTTTTCATTTTTTCTTTGGAATTTTTCAAAATTTTTCAATTTTTTGTAGTTTTTGTGGAAAAACGGGGTTGCGTAAGTAAACGACAAAGGTGAAAGTGCTAGGTCAATCAAATCGAAGATTCACCCCCCCAGACTAAAGATAAACATTGTCCTCAATGTTTTCAAGGTGAGGGTAATCCTATCAATAAATCTAAGGCCATTTATTAAGTATGCCAAAGATACCATTAGTCGATAAGATTTGGATATATGATTTCCAAGCAAGCAGCAATACATGGGACTCGAGTGGAGATGAAACGAACCACGAGCACGAGGGTCATCATGAATTGTAGAAATCTGCACAAACACAAACAACCAAGCAAACACAAGATTGGAAGAGGTCGCCCTCCTCGCGTTACTTATTAGATAATAAAATAAAAAGGATAAGACAAAGGATTCTAAGTCAATTAAAACAGATGAAGGCAAAGCCAGACAATGAGGACTGCATGTCAAGTTTCTTCGATCTTTACCTCCATCTTAGTTGCAAGTCAGTATTGCCCTCAAAGCTAAAGGTGGGCTTGATAATCTCACTTTTGATGATCTATACAACAAGCTCAAAAGTCTTGAGCCTGATGTTAGAACTCACACTCGTTCATCCACTCCCACTTATTCAGCTTTTGTGAGCACCACCTCCAACAACCTGACTCACACTGCTAGCCAATCTTCATCAGCATCATCCACCTCCTACATCACTTCTAGACCAAAATCTCACTCACAGTCTAGTGATGTGATGGAAGATGTAATTCATTCTTTTGTTGCTGATTATGAAGATCAGCAGCAACTGACCTATGAAGATTTTGATCAAGTAGACCCGCTGGATTTGGAGGAGATGAACTTGAAGTGGCAGATGTCCATGCTCTCAGTGAGTGTCAGGAGGTTTGAGAAAAAGGCTGGGAGGAAGTTCGGCTTCAAGGGAAGAGAACAAGCTAGATTTGATAGAAAGAAAGTCAAATGCTATAATTGTGGTCAGATGGGTCACTTCTCAAGAGAATGCTAGGGTAGGATGGCTGATGATGATGTGAGGTATTCTGCCTATCAGCAGAAACAAGTGGAAGCTGGAGATGCTAAAGCCATGATCTCTATGGATGAGCATGTGAACTAGAAGATACATGAGCCTGAAAGTGATGATGAAAAGAGTAATAGTACGGAGCAGAGTGGAATGCTGGCTTGGTGTGACACAGAGGATGAGCATGATCAGTTTGCCTTTATGGGCATCTCTCAGGTACATAACTGTGTCTTTGGTTGTAATGCAAAATATAATGAACTAAAGGAGTCCTATGATGAGTTGAAACCTAAGTATAATGCATGCTATGTAGATCTTCAATCTCACAAAAATGCTTTAAAGACCTTAGAACAACAGAAAATTTGGTTTCAAAAGAATCAGCTTGCTTATGAAGAGAAGATAAGGGTGTTAGAAAGAGATTTAACAAATGCTACAAATGAGTTAAAATATTCTGAGAAAGAAAAACCTAAAGTAGATTTGGAAAAACAAGAATTACAAGAAAAGCTAGATAGTGAGGTGGCTAGACATAATCAATGGCTAATTTCAGGTGATAAGTTAGCTAAATTTCTGTATGGTAGTCAATCTGTAAAATCTGAGATAAGTTTAGGTTTTCAGAGGTATGTTGGTGTAGAAGCAATCAATGATAGGTCTAAATCTACACCAGCAGGATTAGCAAATTATGTAAAAGAAGGAGAATTGCATGCTGTCCCTGGACCTATTAGAGGAGACCATATGCCCACCACTAAGACTTCAGACTTTGATGGATCACACCATCTTTATGGCAAAAAGTCAAGTGATTTGCCAGACCCTGATTGTAACTCTAATGACTTTGTCTCTTGTTCTAACAGTGACAAGTCCTCAGACCAAGGGTCTACCACATACACCAACTGTGATTCAAGTGAAAAGTCTGACCTTCCCAAGACCCCACCCAAGCCTACACCCAAGTCTGTTATAGTTGCTGCTGATGAACCCAGTTTAAAGACAGCTTCCCTTGAAGACTTGTCTTTTAATTCTCTGCAAGACAATGTTTTTAATTCTACGAAAAACAATTCTGTTAATGTTTGTGGCTTGAATACTTTTGCTTGTTCTGGAACATCTTCTATTTTGAATAAATCTTCTAAAAAGAAGAAATGTTTTGTTTGTGGAAGTAAGTTTCATTTTATTAAGGATTGTAATTTTCATGAGCAGAGAATGGGTGTTTGTGCTAATTCAACCAGACCTAGACCAATGTGGAAAAATATTACTAATATACCCTCTTATGTTCCATAAGCAACTCACAAAACCAGCAGATCCAATCCTGCTGATAAATCAGTTTCTGCTGATAAATCAGTTCCTGCGGATAAGCCTGTTTCTGCTGGTAGACCTTTTCCAGCCAGTTGGAAAAGACATGTTGCTAGACCATTTTATAGAACTAATAGTTCTAATTTTCAGAATGGTTTTTGTCCTAGTTATTATAACTCAATGTATATGGGGTGGGGGCATCATGGGATTCTGCTGTTAAGCCTTCAGCAGGTTGTTCTTGGAACCATATGGGACCTAATTTTCAAAAAGGAACCAAGAACAATGGTGGATCTTATGTATCTACATGGCCTAACACTTATGATCCACAAGGCAGACTCAAGTCAGTGATGACTTGAGTCTCCAATGTGTACTAATTTTTGTATATTCTTATGTTGTTGTTGTAGGAACATCCTCTTAAAAGTAAGGCAGTAGGCATAGTGGATAGTGGTTGTTCTAGAAGCATGTCAGGGAATAAAGAATTGATACATGATTTTGTACCCATCCATCAAGGAGGCTCTGTAACTTTTGGTGGAGGAGAAGGTAGAATCACTGGGAAAGGAACCATCAGAACTTCAAAGTTGGACTTTCAGAATGTGTACTTTGTGAAAGAACTGCATAACTTCAATTTGTTCTCAGTCTCACAAATATGTGATACCAAGAACAAAGTCTTCTTCTCTGAGGATGAATGTCTTGTGCTGTCTAAAGACTTTAAGCTTCCAGAAGATGCAAACATTCTGCTGAGAGTTCCTAGAAGCCACAATTTATACACATTCAACTTGAATGATGTCCAACCTGCAGGTGATCTAACATGTTTGGTGGCTAAAGCATCCCTGGATGAATCTACAAAGTGGCATAGAAGGATGGCTCATGTGAACTTCAAGACCATCAACAAGCTTTCAAAACTTGGTCTAGTTGATGGGCTTCCTTCCAAAATCTTCACCAATGAACACAACTGTGTTGCATGCAACAAAGGGAAGCAACACAAAGCCTCCTACAAAGCCATCAAAGCTGTGAGCACCATATCAGAACCTCTTCAGTTGCTGCATATGGATCTTTTTGGTCCAACTCAAATCAGAAGTATTGATCACAAGTTCTTCTCATTGGTAATCACTGATGACTATAGCAGGTTCTGTTGGGTATTCTTTTTGAGAACTAAAGATGAAACTTTTCCAGCTCTAAAAGAATTTATAACCCTTGTTGAAAACCAGCTAAACAAAAAGGTTAAATGTATTAGGTGTGATAATGGGACAGAGTTTAAAAATGCCTTATTAATAGAACTTTGTGGGTCTAAGGGGATAAAAAGGGACTATAGCAATCCAAGAACCCCACAACAAAATGGGTTTGCTGAGAGAAAGAATAGAACCCTGATAGAGGCAGCAAGAACTATGCTTGCAGACTCTAAATTATCCACTATGTTCTGGACTGAAGCAGTAAGCACTGCCTGTTATGTTCTGAATCGGGTGTCCATCACTAGACCTCATAACAAGACACTTTATGAACTTCTCACTGGTAAAGTTCCCAGTATTACACACTTTAGACCTTTTGGATGTCATGTGACCATCTTGAATACTAGTGATCAACTAGGAAAATTTGATGAGAAAGCTGATGAGGGGTATATTGTGGGTTATTCAGCTCATAGTAAGGCTTATAGGGTATATAATATGAATGCTAAAAAGATTTAGGAAACTCTTAACTTGAGGTACCTTGAAGAAAAGCCTAATGTTCAAGGTCAGGGTCATGCCTGGTATTTTGACCTAGACTATTTGACTGATTATTTGGGCTATACTAGATATGTTTCTAACCAATCTGCAGGTACACATGAGTCTACCACTAACAATCAAGGAGCCATGGATGCTGACTCTGACTCTGACTCTGAGTTTGAGGAAGCAACTATAGTTGTTCCTTCTTTTCCCTCTCCTCATGTTTCAGGTACCAATGATATACATGCTTCTGATGTGGATGGTGTAGATTCAAGTTATGCAGAGGCATTAGCTAGACTTCAACAGCAAGAACATGCAGCCAAGGAAGCTGCTGATGAGCTTGGTTTTGAGTTTGCCAAAGATACTGAAGCACTCTTGAGACAATCTGCTAATGATGCCCGCAGAAACATTGAACCTGCTGATAGCAGTCCAGTTTCTGCTGAAAGTGTACCATGCGTTCCTGCTGATTCGAATACTGCTGATGCTATTTCTGCTGGACCATCCATTTCTGCTGATCCATTCCCCACTTCAACTAGCCATCCCAAAGTTTTGAAGACCCATTTGGTAGATTTTCATCCCCCACTGATCTTTGTAATCATCAACAAGCTACTGGCATTTTCAGTTCCTCTTCTTATGGTGATGATTTTGTTCCTACACTGAATAATCTTCAACCCACTGTTGAAGTTAATCCCATCCCTACTAAGAGGATCCACACTATACATCCTCAAGAAAATATACTTGGAGATCCTAATGCAACGGTTCAAACAAGGAGTTCAGTCAAGAAGGCACAATTTGGAGAATATGCTTTTGTTACTTATGTCATGAGTCAACAAAGAGATAATCACACAGATCACCAACATTGTATGTTTGCTTATTTCTTATCACAAGTTGAACCAACCATTGTAGCATAAGCACTTCCCATTGCCAGTTGGGTAGAAGCTATGCAAGAGGAGATGCAACAATTTAAGAATCAAGAAGTTTGGATCCTTGTACCTCTACCTGATGGAAAGTTTGCAATTGGGATAAAATGGATCTTGAAGAATAAAAGGGATGCTAGGGGAATTGTGGTAAAAAAAATAAGGCTAGATTAGTAGCACAAGGTTTTAGACAGGAAGAAGGGATTGATTATGATGAAGTGTTTGCACCAGTGGCAAGGGTTGAGGCCATTAGAATATTTTTGGCCTTTGCATCGTATATGGGGTTTGTGTTCTATCAAATAGATGTGAAGGGTGCTTTTCTATATGGAGAGATTGAAGAAGAAGTGTATGTTACTCAACCGAAAGGTTTTGAAGACCCAGAGCATCCTAACCATGTGTACAAAGTAGTAAAAGCTCTCTATGGACTTCATCAAGCACCAAGAGCTTGTATGCTCGGCTATCTGCATTCCTACTGAAGCATGGTTATAGAAGAGGTGCAATTGATAAGACCCTCTTTATCAAAAAGAATTCAAGGGATATCATTCTTGTGCAAGTATATGTGGATGACATCATCTTTGGATCCACTAAGGATGCT
This sequence comes from Artemisia annua, assembly GCA_014162995.1. Lineage (NCBI taxonomy): Eukaryota > Viridiplantae > Streptophyta > Magnoliopsida > Asterales > Asteraceae > Artemisia > Artemisia annua. Next base: position 9,970 of record LBNU01019492.1, read on the forward strand.
TGGTGCAGGGAATTTGAGGATTTGATGAAGGGTGAATTTCAGATGAGTGCTATGGGAGAGCTAACTTTCTTCTTGGGTGTACAAGTGCAGAAAAAGCCTGATGGTATTTTTATCAGCCAAGACAAGTATGTGAAGGACCTACTTCAGAAGTTTGATATGGAGAATGTCAGAACTGCAACTACCCCCTATGAAACTCCCAAAACTACGCATAACCTTAAACCAGATCCTGCTGTCAATGTTCATTTGTACAGCTCCATGATTAGTTCACTTATGTATTTGACAGCTTCAAGGCCAGACATTAAATTTGCAGTCAGTGCTTGTTCTAGGCATCAAGTCACACCCTTGACTTCCCATCTCAATGCAGTGAAGAAGATCTTTAAGTATCTTAAAGGCCAACCCAACCTTGGTCTTTGGTACCCAAGAGAGTCTCCTTTTGTGTTAGAAGCCTACAATGACAGTGATTATGCTGGTGCCAATTTAGATAGAAAGTCCACTACTGGAGGTTGCCAATTCCTTGGCAGAAGGTTGATTTCTTGGCAGTGCAAGAAGCAGACTATTGTGGCCAATTCCTCTACTGAAGCAGAGTATGTTGCTGCTGCTAACTGCTGTGCCCAGGTTCTTTGGATACAAAATCAACTACTTGATTATGGGTTCAATTTCATGAACACTAAAATCTTTATTGATAACCAATGTACTATACGCATTGTTAAGAATCCAGTGTATCATAATAGAACTAAGCACATTGAAATTAGGCACCATTTTATTAGGGATGCAAATGAGAAACACTTAATTCAGGTGCTTAAAATCCATACAAATGATAATGTGGCTGATCTATTAACAAAGGCTTTTGATGGACCTAGGTTTAATCACTTAGTTGTCCATATTGGGATGGTTAACCCTTGATTGCTAAGTTTGAGGGGAGGCATAGGCCTAAGGGGAGGCATATGCCTCTGGGGAGGATTTGTAGAATATGTATTTTGTATGTTTACTAACTTTGTTATGCAGGTTACTTGTTGTATATACTAACCATTATCAGGTTTAGATTGTCTTGTGTGTTTTGTTCTGTGTGTTTGTTTTGTAGATAAGTGTTTCTGCTGATGTTTTTGTTTCTGCTGATGTTCCTGTTTCTGCTGATAAATGTTACTACTGAGGTGTGACTGCATCCGTAGAATTGACTCATATCAGTAGAATTGAAATAATTAAGTATACTCAGGAAACAAACATCAAAGTAACAGTTAAGGGAAATGTAAATTCATTAATCATCANTGCTGATGTTTTTGTTTCTGCTGATGTTCCTGTTTCTGCTGATAAATGTTACTACTGAGGTGTGACTGCATCCGTAGAATTGACTCATATCAGTAGAATTGAAATAATTAAGTGTACTCAGGAAACAAACATCAAAGTAACAGTTAAGGGAAATGTAAATTCATTAATCATCAATGATTATTACAAAAGATGGTGAAACTACAGACCCTGACACAACTTGAATCATGACTCTAAACCCTGACACTACTCCACCTTTCCTTTCCCTTTGCTCTTCCCATCATCATCAGAGAGATCTGAATCAAACCCCCAGTTTGGAAGTTTGGAAGAATTTTCTGCTGATCCTGTTGGAGTCGAGGGAGCTTGACTTTGGGGTTCATCCTCATCTGAGGAAGTACAAAGGAAAGGTGGTATGAGATCCCTAGGAGGTGGTTGGAGAGGAATCCAAGGATTGGAGTCTTCAGAAGATTCCGGTGACATGGCCGGATTGGAAACCTTGCTTGATATTCCAACATCATTCATCTTCTTCTTAGATGGCCTTTTGGAAATGTGGTTCTTCCCTGTGTTTGGGGATTCATCTGTGCTCCTTGTTGGTGATTCAATTTGGATTACAGCATCAGATGGAGGTTCAATAATTTGGGATTTTGAGCTCATGGTTTTTGCTATTGATGGATAATTAGGTTTTGTGTAAGTTTTGGATCTGTTTTATAGGCAAAAGTCAAAGTGTAGGTTCATTAATGCGTATTAGGTGGCAGAGTAAATACCCTAAGATCTTTTCTAAAGATATTTTTGCACAATACTGCTGAGGGTGATTTCTGCTGATTAAGTGGTTCCTACGGATTGCTAACACAATTCCTGCTGTTTGTAGTTCCTACTGATAGAATGTTTAGAGTATTTCAGTAGAATCAAACTCAAGTACAGAACAATCTGAATGACAATTAAGAGAAAAACAAAAGTTCATTCATTATCAAAGGAGGGAATTACAATCAATCCAAACATCTAAAACTTAAAATCCATCAACAAAACAAATACCCACTACCAGACACCTTAACATCTACTCCTGCTTTCTCTTCCCTTTGCCCTTGGGATCAGATGTGCCTTCACCAGCCCCCTTGGTCCTCAGCATCTTCTCCACCTCCTTGGGCTTCATCTCAGACTGCCATAGCCTCTTGCAAACCAGACGCAATACTTGTGGAGGTGGTTTTGGCAACCTCTTGGAAGATTGAGGAACTGGAATTTGGCTTATCCCAGCCACAACTCTCTCCATCTCTTTTGTGAGCAGCTTTGAGAGAGGTGGTGGCTCTGAAGGACCTTCATCCAAGTCTTCTTTGAACAAAAACTCTAAACGCTTTGTATCATCAGAGGCATCTGAATCATATACCCAGCATGGAAGTTGTGCCAAATCAAAATCTGAGTCAGAAGATGAAGAAGGTGGAGGTGGTGGTGGTGGAGGAAGAGGAGCACCTACATTATGTCTTCTCTTCCGTGCTTGCTCCTTGGTCCTCATACCACGTCGAGGTCTAAAAGGCCTTAGAGCAGCTACAACTGGTGGTGGTGGAGGAGGAGGAGCAGCTACATCATGTCTTCTCTTACGCGCTTGCTCCTTGGTCCTCATACCATGTCGAGGTCTAAAAGGCCTTGGTGCAGCTACAACTGGTGGTGGGGCATTGTCATGGTCAGATGAATCTGAAGAGGAGTCGGATGAGATTTCAATAGGGTTCATGTTGATAGGAGATTGGGAGGATTTGGTGAATAATTAAATATTGGGGTAGAAGATATGAGTATATTGTGATTTGTGGCCTAATTTATAGACTTGATTTGGTAATTAAGTGGGATTTAATGGAATTTAATGGGGACGGTTGGAGAGTAAAATTTAAAAAATACCTTCTAGATGATGCGTTGACCAAAAGGATAGTAATTTACTGTGGTAATTGGTTTCTACGGATAGATGGTTACTGCGGATAAATAGTTACTGCGGACTAAGTTGCAATTGGTTTCTGCTGATTGACCACTCGTTGCTGCCGATTGACGTTTGGTTGCTGCTGAAGGGTAATAATTGGGTTTATTTGGGCGGTACTTGAAAGTCAAAATTGGTCAAAGATTCGCTTCACGATCCTTTGCCAATTCATTACCACGATTTGGGTAACTTCCATAAATACCCTAACGTGTGTATCCCACGCCCAAAATAACTGATTCACTCTGCCTTTATAATCTCCCCATTTCATAACTTCCCATCATTCATTCCCACGCACCTCTCCATTAACCATTTACTCAGTACTCTTTTCTCCAATGGCTGCCCTGGAATTCAAAAAGGATCACAATAAAGTTGCTTACTTAGGAAAAGGCAAAACTCAGGCTCATGAAGTTTTTGAGCCAATGGTGGATTTCTTGAAAAGGTCCAAAATCCATTTTGCTCTCACATGTAGCCCTGGCCTCATTTGTAAGTCTCTTGTTCGTCAATTTTGGGCCACTGCTAGAAGAGAGCCAAAAGAAGATCCAACAATGTTGGTTGCTACTATTGATGGGGTCGAGTATGTGATCACTGAAGATTTGATTCGTACTAAGCTTCATTTGAATGATAAACATGGTATNAAAATCCATTTTGCTCTCACATGTAGCCCTGGCCTCATTTGTAAGTCTCTTGTTCGTCAATTTTGGGCCACTGTTAGAAGAGAGCCAAAAGAAGATCCAACAATGTTGGTTGCTACTATTGATGGGGTCGAGTATGTGATCACTGAAGATTTGATTCGTACTAAGCTTCAGTTGAATGATAAACATGGTATCTATCATACTGACGGGGAAATCATACTTGTTGGGTTAATAGATATTGGATACCACGGAGAAGTTACTAATGCTTGGTACAAGAATAGGTTGTGCCCCAAATGGAGATTATTGATGCATACCCTGTTGCAGTGTCTCAGTCAAAAGTCAGGAGGCTGGGATCAATTCTCCACTCATCTTGGTTGTGCAATTGTCTGTTATCAAAGGGTACTACTTTTGATTTTTCCAGATATATTTTTCAGTGTATGTGTGATAATGTTAGTGCTAAGAAAAATAAGTTTTTAATGTACCCTAGGTTCTTACAAATAATAATAGGCATAGAGACCCAAGACAGGACACATTACCCTATTGTCCCTCTAACTACTAAAGTATTCTCTAATATGAATAGTGGGTTTAACGGGGAACATTGGCCTCTTTTGCCAGCTATGTTGCCTGGTGGCAACAATGCTGAAGCAGGTGATGCTGCTGATGGTGGACAACCACCTCAGCCTAATGCTGCTGGTGGGATTGAACAAGTTGTTGCTGATGCATCTGCATCAGTTGCTGCTGAGGCAGGAACATCCTCATCTGTAGCTGCTGGTCCATCCAATGCTGCTGATGCAACTGCATCTGCTACTGAGGATACTCAGCAACCATCATCTCCTGTTGCTCCTACTGAGCATGTCAATGTCCCTGCAGACCCAACACAGTCTGCTAATGAGGATGTTGATGACTTGGCCAATACATCTCCTAGGCATACCTTTGACCATATGACCACTAGTCCATCCCATGTATCTGAACAATTCTTAGATGAGCCCCTTATGGAATCACCTGCTGAGCCTACTTTTACTTCTCTTTATGAGTCTCATGATGAGCCATCTACCTCTCACATACAGAGGTCTCCTAGTCCAACTAGAGAGGCTTTTGTTGAGGAACCTGATACTACTGATGGTCTTCATGTTTCTCCTGACAGGTCCAAGGATGCTCCTAAATCAGCAGGTAATCCTGCTGATGGATCTGAGGACCCTATTACTCTCATCAATGTATATGCTTTACTTGGCAGGTATGTGAAGCAGGTTGACACCTTGGAGAAGGAGCTCAAAGACACACAGACAACTCTTGAGGGACAGATTTCTGCTCTTCTGACCAAGGTTAAAGATTTGGAGGATCAACTGGGTCAAAAGAAGAATAGGAAATTGGTGATTGAATCAGATGATGAAGAAGAGGATGTGGACCCTCTTATTGTATTAGCAGATGCATCTTTGGCTCAGAAAACACCTTCTCCTAAGGCCAAACATGTTAATCCTTCTAAGACCAAGGTGCAGGCACCTATTCTAACTCGAAGAAAGAAGAGGAGCCAATATCTCAACAAGGCTGCACCAATTGTTGATCCAGTGGTTCCGCTGGATTCTGCAAAAGGAGGTGACTCAATAGATATTGATTCTTCTGCTATTGGTGTATCTACTTCCACTGCTATTCCTGCTGAAACTGCTGAGCCTGTTCCTGCTGATGATATAACCATGGATTCTGCTGATCAACCTTCTGCCAAGGTTAACTTTGTTGCTACTTCTACTGATGCTGATACTTCCAATATTTCTGCTGATGCAACTCCTATCACCATTCCTACTGATGGATCTTTGATAACGCTCAAAATTAACATGTTTTTAGTCGCGTTATTGTGGATTTTATGGTCACTTTTATGAACTTATGGTACTTAATTGAGCATAATTCGTGTTTTAGGTTCATGGAAGCTCAAAGTAAGGAAAATGCAGAAAAAGACATAAAAACGATCAATAAACGAAGATTTATGCATGTACAAAGAATTCCCGACAAATTAAAGTCTCTTGGAGTATATTCGAGAAGATTAAAGTCATGAAGTTGTCACTCCAAAGACTCAAGAATAAAGTACAAGAAGGAAAACGAGAAGTGAAATGAAGAAAAGAAGCTATGAAGAGAGTCTTCCATTCAGGGTAAAGTCCAAGACAGAGCTTAAAATGGAGGAGTTAAGTGCTAGGGTAGCTGCTAACTTGACTGAACAAGAGTTAGCAGCTGAAGCAAAGAGGCAAGAGGAATTGAAACTCTCTGAGATAGTGGCAAAAAGATTGCAAGAAAATTTGAATAAATCTGATTCAGATTCTTTGCCAGCTGAGAGAAAGAAGGAGTTGGATGAACTGTCTACACATTTCACTTCAGACACTTGGGAAACTCTTGCTTCCCATGTTCTTACTAATCCAGGATTAGCTCAAAAGGTCTTAGGTGAAGATTTTTGAGATGGAAGATTATGTTCAGCAAATGGTTGCCAGGGGTGTCCATAAGAAGAAAGTTGAAGCTGAAAGGATGGCTAGAGCCAAAAGAGAGAAGCCTATGACACAAGCACAGCAGAGGGAATACATAAGCAATGTGGTGAAAAATCAGAGTTGTGCTATCCGTGGTTCAGGCTATACATGGAAACAAATAAGGGCAATGGAGGATTCTCAATTGATTGAGGAATATAATAAGATTCAAACTGCAATCAATAGAATGGGTGGTCAGTCAAAGAAGTTGAAGTTTCCTGATGCTGCTGATGTTCCAAAGGAGGTTTCTACTGATACTCCCATTCCTGCTGATTCCACCCCTTTGGTAGATGAGGTTTCCTCTTCCTCAGCACTCAACCATCTGTTACAGTTGAGGGAACACAGTCTGCCTCTGCACATGAAGTTCCTAAAGCAGACTCTGTTCCTCCTGAGCCATCCATTTCTGCTGAGCCCTCTATTCCTCCTAACGAGTCTGCAGCTACTGAGGGTATTTCTGCTAATGAGGAAGCTTATTTTTCTGCTGCTGAGGAAGCTACTCTGACTGCTGATGAGTCAAAGAAGCTTGATACTGCTGATACATCACACCCATCTACAACTGAGGTTCCTGATTCAACTGAAGCTGATGATGCCAAAGACTCTTCTCCTGCTTCTACTCCTGGTAAAAGACAGAAGAGACTTGCAAGGAAGAGGAAGTCCAAAGCTTTAGCTCTTCCTGCTGAGGATATCTCCTTTATTGAGCATGCAGAGGATGATGGTGAAGATCCTGAGCTATGGGTTCGTCTGGTGAAATGGGAACTTTCTCCACTTGAGTTTGGGAAGGAGCAGATTAATATTGTGCATAGAGAGGATGGGTCTTTGAAGTATTTCTCCTTTCTCAGTGAGATCCTTTCTATAGTGGATAAAGATGACCTTCTTCATATGTATGATTGGGTCACTAGCTACTTCAGAACTCATACACCTCAAGGATGTGGTCTATTTCTACTGGGTGATCTGTATACTCTCTTTGATTCTTCTTATTATGTGGGCAAAGGTTTTAAGGTTTGGAGAGGACAAGATGCTTGGGATATTGCTAGTTGGCAATATTTTCCTTTGTGCAATGTTCATATGATCTACACTATGGCTGGGAAAGCTTTGTACATGTTTGCAGATTCTACTTATCCACTTACAGAGGGTACAGTGAAACAGATGCTGAAGGTTATATTGACTGTTCCTGCTGACATGGTGGGTAATGATATGATTCATGCTGAGGCACTTATCAAGAACATGAGAAGGAATCTGCTTGTGAAACAACAATTAGCATCTCAGCATGGAGTCAGAATTGAACATTCCATGGGGTAATTTGGTGTTGTTGCATATTTTTCTTTCTTTAATTGTTATTCTTAGTATAATTAAAAAAAAAAAAAAAAAAAAAAAAAAAAAAAGAAACTAACTTTTATTTGTAGTTTTCCCACTCTTTGTTGTATACATGTACACATGTTGGTTATATGGTTCTCAACTCACCATGATGTTGACTGTTTCATAAAAGAGTTGGCTAGTCCAAATGGTACAGCTTTGGTAAAGACACATCAAATCTGTTGATAGCTGTAATGGTTTGCTCAAAACCATAGGGTACTCAACTCACCCATGCTTAATTGCTGAGAATTGAAATGGTCATCAATTCACCACGGATCTTATCCTCTGGAAATCCAAAGAATTGACTAGCCCACTTGTATATGGCTTGTGGTAAAGGCAGTGGCAAACCATATTTGGTAATCAATTCACCAAGGTGATTTAATCAACCAAAGAATTGGCTAGTCCTAAGCAAACGACTACAGGTAAAGACATGTCAAATCCGTTTATGGCTGTGATGATTTGCCAAAAAATCATTAGGGTTTTTCAACACACCAATGATTCATGTTCTTAGTGTTGGACTGGTTACTAGTTCACCAGGGTGATGCCATGATTCCACCAAACGATTAGCTAGCCTAAGAGTGAATAGCTACTTGGTAAAGGCTTATCAAATCTATTCATGTTGCTGCTGATTCTGTTGCTGCTCAAAGATAGGAGTTGCTGTGGAATCTTGCTCTTTATTGCTAATTACTTGTTGCTGCTGACATAGAGTTGGTTGCTGCTGGTAGTTCATTTTGCTGCATATGTTCATCTTTCAATCCTCATATTTTGGTTATTAGGCGATATATCAAGAATCTTGAACTTAACACTGTCAAATTCAAGATTAGGGGAGGATTGTTGGGAATTCTAGAAGTTACTGCTGAAGAATGCTACTGACAGGTTCCTGTGGATAGTTATAGTGGTTCCTGCTGATGGTAGTGTTCCTACGGATAAAGTGTTTCTTCGGATATGGTGTATCCGTAGCTTTATAATAGATAGAGTTTAGTTATTTTAGGACAAGATATGTAGGATATCTGTCATAGTTTTAACATTATTCGTTTCTTGTAAGAGGCTTTAGGGTTTCTTGTAGTATAAAAGGAACCCTTGGCTAATGCATTATGTACGTGTTAAGAAAACAATATTAGTGCTTAATAAACGATCCATAAAGGATCAACGTATTCTTAGTATTTTGTGTAGCTCTTATATTTGAAATTCCGCTATAGAATACAAGTTGTAGAGATTCTCTATTTAGTGTGTTTGTGAGTACATAGACATTACTAACGATCCACAGGCTCTAAGATCTATCAAGGTCTTAAGTTTCAACATATACTTTTACCCGTTTGTTTTGAGTAATAAGGAAATCGGTGAAATTAATTTAATAAATATAAAGCTTTCGAAACACATCAAAGTTTTTGGTGCCGCTGCCGGGGACTAGTAGTTGCTCTATTATTAATTATTTAATCGTTTTTAGTTACATTTAGATTACTTTTCTGTGTTAAATTGCAAAAATTTCCCACTATGTCCTAAATAATCGCCGGTTTTCAACTGAAACCGCCGCTTTTGAACCACGATCACGGCGAGCTTTTTCACAAAAGCGCCGCTCTTCTGGAAAAATAAAACACAAAAATTCAAACTCCAACCCAGAGACACGCCGCATTTATCACTAAACACACCGTGTTTATTACCTCAAAAACTGAAAATTGATTCATCCGAATTGAATTTCAGTTGTTCAAACCCTCATAAATCTAATATTGGATGGTCACACGATCAGCCAACTCAGAATTGATTAGTCCTTTATCCGAACCGGAAAGAACAATCAATCAAAGACGTAGATGAAACAAAAGAGTTCCTATATCACAAAAAGACAAAAGACCATAATTTCCTAAAGAGATTATCCCATCTGTTGACAATCTCTCTCTTTATCGATTCTTTATCAAATTTATAAACCTTCACAATCCAATGGACAAAACTGACAATGAACTCATGTGGGCAAATGAACGAACTGTTGCTCCTACTCCTGGTCCCGCAATCACTCTACCCAACACTGCTAATGAGTTTGCCATCAGAGGAAACCATCTCACCCTGTTAAAGGAAATCAATTCGATGGTAGAACAAAAACTGATCCACACACGCACATTCACGAATTCCTTGTAATTTGTGAAATGTTCAGATACGGAGAAACTGAGAATGAAGCCGTCTGGCTTATGATGTTTCCATTATCCCTAACTGGAGAAGCAAAAACTTGGTTAGATGAACTCGACGAAGGAACCATAGCATCATGGGATGAACTTCGTACTGCTTTTATAAGTCGATTCTTTCCCCCATCCTTATTTGACCGACTTCTCGGTGAAATTCCTGCCTTTTCTCAAAAAGATCGAGAAACCTTAACCGAATCATGGTTACGAATGAAAGAAATGCTCAGGAATTGTCATGGACATGGTCTAAGTAAAGGAAATATAATTAAAATCTTTTACCATGGACTTGACGAGAGTACTCAAGAAACTTTAAACGCTGCTGCAGGAGGAATTTTCCTGTACAAAACACCAAATCAAGCCTATCAATTACTTGAAGACAAGGTCTTACTCAAACATGATTGGGCTAAAAACCCAAAAACCAAATCCGCTCTTCGAAAAACTGTTGCTTTCGCCGATGAAGGCAGTAGTGTTTCCGATACTAACAAAATAATGGCTCGAATGGATGCCATGGCCGTAAAAATGGATGCTCAGTATAAGGAAATGAAAGAGAAAAGGGAATCTTGCAACAATTGTGGTGGAAATCATTCAACCGCAAATTGCAATGATGATGACATACCTATGTCTCGAGAAGAAAAAGCAAAATTCATGCAAACATTTAGATGATCTCGTTTCTACAATGATTATCGTGGCCGAGATAACGATAAATAGTGTTCTAACGATAGACCAGATTATAACCGTGATCAACCTCGATCATATTCTGAAGAAAAACCTGATATCCAAAAACAACTAAGTGAATTCATTAAGTAACAACAATCAACAAACACATTCGTTAAAAACATGTTCAATGATCAAAAAGACATACTTGATTCCACAACAAGAAACCACCAAGCCTCTATCCAAAATCTAGAAGAAAAATTCGACAGACTTGCTGAAAAACAATCTAATAGACCACCAGGATCCCTTCCTAGTAACACTACTCCTAACCCAAGAAATAATAACTCTAAACCCTATCAACCACCACCAGCTCATCATGAACATGTAAATGCTATAACAACCAGACATGGTACCTCATATGAACC
>LBNU01019492.1:21447-35181 GCA_014162995.1 Artemisia annua
GTCCTTGGATATTTATCTTTGAAGAAAAATGCTCAAAAGGTCCTTGGGAAATTAAGGAATGGCAATTATGGCCCTTGGAAGTGATTTTGAAAATATGGCAGAAGTGGTCCCTCAAGATTCAGTAAATTACAATTTTGGTCCTTGTGTTTAATTAACCTACAAACCTAATGGACCCTTTGTTTATCTAATCCTAAATCTAACCCATCACCACTTACCCTTTCCTAAGCCCAAACCCCTCCAGGCCCAACATCATAGAAATATACCCAACCCCGTTTTTTATTATAACTCAGTCAAAAAGTCAAACTTCATACTCCCTTCTTCTTCATCCCTCCCTTTAACCACTGGGTACACGACCTCCACCCAACACCTCTACTGCAACACTCCACACCACCTCAAAAGCACCCCAACCCCGTCCCCCAATCCCACTAACACTTTTCCCAAACCCTACCTAACCCATGGACACCCTGGCAATCCCAACTTTTATACCAAAGTTTTGGCGCCAAAATCCAACCAGGGGCTAGGATCAATTTCAGTACAATTGGACGATTGGGATGTGTTCGCAAGGTTCAAGGAAAGCTTTTGGAACCCTAATTTCAGAAGAACAAGCACAAGAAGAGTGTTTCCTACCTACCACATCTTGTAGTATAAGTATAGGACTCATGTAAGCCTAAAAGGCATCCTTTTTCTTAGTAGTTTTCTGTTTTCAACTTAGTTTAATTTTGTAATTCTAATGTTCAAGTTTAATTAAAGTTTTATTTCAGTTTATGCAAATTCAAATCTTTACTCAAATTTCCAAATTATTTGTTATTTCTTCAAATGCTCTTTGTTTGATCTCAGAATCTTAGTTTAAATGTGTTAAAGTAATTTGAATCAAAAGAAAGTAAAAAAAACAGAAAAGAAAAGAAAAAGAGAAAAAAAATATAAAGAAAATCAAAAACATAAAAAAAAATATAGAAGAAGATTGAAGAAGAAGAAGTTGCAGATACAGATGGTGTATGGTTTAGAGCTCATGGGAGCAATAGGATGGTAGTTTTGGTTATGGTTCAGCCTAGTTCTTGCTTTGGACCTCTTGTAAGATTCTACCATTTTATTTCACATAATCTGTGTTCTTTAGTTAATGTTGCTAATTGTTGTTTAAACCTGTTTAGTTGTACTCATGTTTGATTAGTTTAAGCTTAATTCTAAGGTTCATGTGTTAAATCTGTCTTGTGCCTTTTTAAATTGTTAAAACTGTTTTTACAAGGGTGTTTGGATTAACCTAAATTTCTGTGTTCTTAAGCTTATCAGTGGTTGAGATCAGTTTAGGCCTCCTTATTAGGTTCATATTAGAGTATTAGAAGCATCACTTTGGTAGTTTTTCAGTTAAAAGTCAAAATCTCTTCTAAACTATTGTGGCAGTTTACTGTTGGTACTTTGGAGTGCCAAGTCTTGATTGTAAGCTTAGGACTGGTTAATATTGATTGTAATAAGTTAATTTGGGTCTAATACACATCAAGTGATAATCTGTGATCAACCTAAATTCACAAAAGTCAAAATCCTCAAAAGTATTTCAAAAGTCAAAGTTGCATACTCAGTTTTTGCAACATTTTCAAAATAAGTTCTAGGCTTTGTTATTGGATGGAAATTCATGAACCTTGTTGATTTGAAATCTCACCCAGCTTGTTTATACATTTCAAAAAGAAAATTAGAGATTGGACTTGAATTGCTCATAGGAATTTGGCTCCAAAGTTGATGATCTGACATAATCCTCCCCTGCATCTCAGTTTTTGGGAGATTTAGATTGCTTGTAGATTGTCCATTAGTTAGTGTTAGGCTTAGATCTTTGTAGATTTAGGAAGCCCCTAGGTAGAGTTTAGGATTTAGTTTTTGGTTTGACTTGTATTGCTTATTTAGTGCTTATTTAGAAGCATTCTTTGGCTTATTTTTTGGCCTGCCACTGTGAGACTCAGAGTAGGCTGAGTTGTGTTGTTCTTATTGATCTAAGTTTTTGTTGTTTGAATCTAGTTGTTGTTTGTTGTCATTGTTCTTTATCTGTTTGCATAAGCTCTTGAGAGCCTTGAGCTTATTTAAGCTTATTGGCCTAATTTGCTCATTAGCTAAACTGCTTGTTGAGTTCTTATTGTTCTTGTTAGCTGCTACTGTCCTTCTTGTTGATCTAGTAATTATTGTTTCTTGTGATTCTTTCTGTTGTAGTTGTTCTCTTTTGTTGTTGTTTTAGCTTATCTAGTTACAAGAAGTAGACTTGGTTGTGTGGTGTTTAATTTGGCAGTCACAATAGAAAAGGAAAACAAAATTTTGACACAAAAGTTTGATCTTAAATCTGTTTTGATTTCAAGAATTTGTTTAAGGAATTGTTGTTGTTAATCTGTTTCAAGTGAATTTTCAAGTTTGTTTTTGTGTTTGTGATCTTTGGTGGAAAGCAGAAAACAAGAAAGCAAAAAGAAATAAAAATAAATAAACTTTGTGTAAAAATTTAGGGTCGAACCCCTGACCTCTTGTACACACAGACACACCACACACAACACATAACCAACTGCCCTAGGGACTTCTCAAGTTATATGTTCCACTTTTTATTTTTATAGTAGTAGTGGTCCTTTAAGCTTATTTTAGCTTTTGAGCTTTTACAGCTTATTGAAACTGCTTTTTCCAAACTTTTTATTTTTCTTAGATTTGTTTTAGCTTAAATTAATTTCCAGAAAAATCTCATATTTATTTAGATAGTTTTAGTATTTCTTTTGATTTAATTAGTGTTTAATAGTTTTTAATTCATATTAATTAGAATTTTTATTAAATAATTAATTTTCTTTTTTCTAAAATTTTCTTTTGTCTTCTAGTGCGTTAGAAAATTATTTGTAGGCCCGTAGGATTTGCGTAGCAATAATTTCGCGTTTTTATTTGTACGTTGACGTTTATTTAGAATAAACGTCACGTTACTTGTTTAATTTGTGATTTAGGATTCCCGATACCTAATTTTGATTCCCGTAGTATTTTAGGATTTCCCTAGTTTGCCATTTGCCTTTTTTTCCCTTTAGGTTTATTTTATTTTCATCCTCATTCGTAATTTTCCATTTTCGTTAATTTAACGTACCATAAAACCAAACAATCTTTCTCAACCAAACATACAAGTCTTTAATCTCGATCTTTCACGAAACTTTCCATTCACACCTCGTTGGGGTACGACTCGGGAAATCACTTCCCGGTCTCACAAATATCACATTGCACGAGTTTACGAGGTAATCTTTTTCCTAAAAGGTTTACTTGTATTTCTCCACGTCTTGTTGTCACTCACGATAACTTTGACTCCACTTTGTTGATATTTTTGTGTACTTGTTGTTTTGCACACTAAAACACAACGAACCACTCCACCCTAAAGGAAGATTTGGCACCAAAACAAAGGCGCGATTCCAGCCTCCACCTTAAAGGAAGAATTGTTGCCAACTTACCATGGTGAATATCAAGCCTCCACCCTAAAGGACGAATCTTCACCAAGTGCATTTCTAGCCTTCACCCTAAAGGAAGAATTGTCACTACCTTTGCCTATTGTAATTCATACTTTGGGTAAACTTTGTTACTTTTATATTTCATGATGCTTATGATTACCATGTTTGTTAAAGACTTATGTTCGGTTGAATAATATATGTTTAGTTGGGAATTGTTCACTTACATTGGTGAATAGTTTATCTAGAGTGTGGTTGCTATAGTTCCACATGTTTCTTATCATTGAAATTCTCATCATATTTGGTTATATTAGAACTTGTCTCGTTTATTGTTTAGATTAATTATTATTGTGGTTTGATCCGTGACAATCATAACCACCAACTTGTTACTTGCTTAAACAAACAAACAACACTTGAGTGCAACCAAGTCTCTTGGGACGATCTCGACTTACCCACCTTTACTACATCGAACGAGTATACTTGCTCGTATGTGCTAAAGAATTAATCGGATAAATCGTGTTTATAAATTTTAAAACTTGCACTAACTAAAAACCAACACCAGGATCTTTGCCAAAGGTTTCTGCTGATTCACCTAGAGTTTCTGCGGATCTACCTGCTGGTTCAGTTTCTATTGATACTGCTAAGGGTAAAGGACTCATGATTGAAGAGAGTCTTCCATTCAGGGTAAAGTCCAAGACAGAGCTTGAAATGGAGGAGTTAAGTGCCAGGGTAGCTGCTAACTTGACTGAACAAGAGTTAGCAGCTAAAGCAAAGAGGAATTGAAACTCTCTGAGATAGTGGCAAAAAGATTGCAAGAAAATTTGAATAAATCTGATTCAGATTCTTTGCCAGCTGAGAGAAAGAAGGAGTTGGATGAACTGTCTACACATTTCACTTCAGACACTTGGGAAACTCTTGCTTCCCATGTTCTTACTAATCCAGGATTAGCTCAGAAGGTCTTAGGTGAAGATTTTTGAGATGGAAGATTATGTTCAGCAAATGGTTGCCAGGGGTGTCCATAAGAAGAAAGCTGAAGCTGAAAGGAAGGCTAGAGCCAAAAGAGAGAATCCTATGACATAAGCACAGCAGAGGGAATACATAAGCAATGTGGTGAAAAATCAGAGTTGTGCTATCCGTGGTTCAGGCTATACATGGAAACAAATAAGGGCAATGGAGGATTCTCAATTGATTGAGGAATATAATAAGATTCAAACTGCAATCAATAGAATGGGTGGTCAGTCAAAGAGGTTGAAGTTTCCTGATGCTGCTGATGTTCCAAAGGAGGTTTCTACTGATACTCCCATTCCTGCTGATTCCACCCCTTTGGTAGATGAGGTTTCCTCTTCCTCAGCACTCAACCATCTATTACCGTTGAGGGAACACAGTCTGCCTCTGCACATGAAGTTCCTAAAGCAGACTCTGTTCCTCCTGAGCCATCCATTTCTGCTGAGCCCTCTATTCCTCCTAACGAGTCTGCAGCTACTGAGGGTATTTCTGCTAATGAGGAAGCTTATTTTTCTGCTGCTGAGGAAGGTACTCTGACTGCTGATGAGTCAGAGAAGCTTGATATTGCTGATACATCACATCCATCTACAACTGAGGTTCCTGATTCCACTGAAGCTGCTGATGCCAAAGACTCTTCTCCTGCTTCTACTCTTGGTAAAAGACAGAAGAGACTTGCAAGGAAGAGGAAGTCCAAAGCTTTATCTCTTCCTGCTAAGGATATCTCCTTTATTGAGCATGCAGAGGATGATGGTGAAGATCCTGAGCTATGGGTTCGTCTGGTGAAATGGGAACTTTCTCCACTTGAGTTTGGGAATGAGCAGATTAATATTGTGCATAGAAAGGATGGATCTGTGAAGTATTTCTCCTTTCTCAGTGAGATCCTTTCTATAGTGGATAAAGATGACCTTCTTCATCTGTATGATTGGGTCACTAGCTACTTCAGAACTCATACACCTCAAGGATGTGGTCTATTTCTACTGGGTGATCTGTATACTCTCTTTGATTCTTCTTATTATGTGGGCAAAGGTTTTAAGGTTTGGAGAGGACAAGATGCTTGGGATATTGCTAGTTGGCAATATTTTCCTTTGTGCAATGTTCATATGATCTACACTATGGCTGGGAAAGCTTTGTACATGTTTGCAGATTCTACTTATCCACTTACAGAGGGTACAGTGAAACAGATGCTGAAGGTTATATTGACTGTTCCTGCTGACATGGTGGGTAATGATATGATTCATGCTGAGGCACTTATCAAGAACATGAGAAGGAATCTGCTTGTGAAACAACAATTAGCATCTCAGCATGGAGTCAGAATTGAACATTCCATGGGGTAATTTGGTGTTGTTGCATATTTTTCTTTCTTTAATTGTTATTCTTAGTTAAAAAAAAGAAACTAACTTTTATTTGTAGTTTTCCCACTCTTTGTTGTATACATGTACACATGTTGGTTATATGGTTCTCAACTCACCATGATGTTGACTGTTCCATAAAAGAGTTGGCTAGTCCAAATGGTACAGCTTTGGTAAAGACACATCAAATCTGTTGATAGCTGTAATGGTTTGCTCAAAACCATAGGGTACTCAACTCACCCATGCTTAATTGCTGAGAATTGAAATGGTCATCAATTCACCATGGAT
Source organism: Artemisia annua (assembly GCA_014162995.1). Classification (NCBI taxonomy): domain Eukaryota; kingdom Viridiplantae; phylum Streptophyta; class Magnoliopsida; order Asterales; family Asteraceae; genus Artemisia; species Artemisia annua. The sequence continues at coordinate 27,527 of LBNU01019492.1, forward strand.
CTTATCCTCTGGAAATCCAAAGAATTGACTAGCCCACTTGTATATGGCTTGTGGTAAAGGCAGTGGCAAACCATATTTGGTAATCAATTCACCAAGGTGATTTAATCAACCAAAGAATTGGCTAGTCCTAAGCAAACGGCTACAGGTAAAGACATGTCAAATCCGTTTATTGCTGTGATAATTTGCCAAAAAATCATTAGGGTTTTTCAACACACCAATGATTCATGTTCTAAGTGTTGGACTGGTTACTAGTTCACCAGGGTGATGCCATGATTCCACCAAACGATTAGCTAGCCTAAGAGTGAATAGCTACTTGGTAAAGGCTTATCAAATCTATTCATGTTGCTGCTCAAAGATAGGAGTTGCTGTGCAATCTTGCTCTTTATTGCTAATTACTTGTTGCTGCTGACATAGAGTTGGTTGCTGCTGGTAGTTCATTTGCTGCATATGTTCATCTTTCAATCCTCATATTTTGGTTATTAGGCGATATATCAAGAATCTTGAACTTAACACTGTCAAATTCAAGATTAGTGGAGGATTGTTGGGAATTCTAGAAGTTACTGCTGAAGAATGCTACTGACAGGTTCCTGTGGATAGTTATAGTGGTTCCTGTTGGTAGTAGTGTTCCTGCGGATAAAGTGTTTCTTCGGATATGGTGTATCCGTAGCTTTATAATAGATAGAGTTTAGTTATTTTAAGACAAGATATGTAGGATATCTGTCATAGTTTTAACATTATTCATTTCTTGTAAGAAGCTTTAGGGTTTCTTGTAGTATAAAAGGAACCCTTGGCTAATGCATTATGTACGTGTTAAGAAAACAATATTAGTGCTTAATAAACGATCCATAGAGGATCAACGTATTCTTAGTATTTTGTGTAGCTCTTATATTTGAAATTCCGCTATAGAATACAAGTTGCAGAGATTCTCTATTTAGTGTGTTTGTGATTACATAGACATTACTAACGATCCACAGGCTCTAAGATCTATCAAGGTCTTAAGTTTCAACATATACTTTTACCCGTTTGTTTTGAGTAATAAGGAAATCGGTGAAATTAATTTAATAAATATAAAGCTTTCGAAACACATCAAAGTTTTTGGCGCCGCTGCCGGGGACTAGTAGTTGCTCTATTATTAATTGTTTAATCGTTTTTAGTTACATTTAGATTACTTTTCTGTGTTAAATTGCAAAAATTTCCCACTCTGTCCTAAATAACCGCCGGTTTTCAACTGAAACCGCCGCTTTTGAACCACGATCACGGCGAGCTTTTTCACAAAAGCGCCGCTCTTCTGGAAAAATAAAACACAAAAATTCAAACTCCAATCCAGAAACACGCCGCATTTATCACTAAACACACCGTGTTTATTACCTCAAAAACTGAAAATTGATTCATCGAATTGAATTTCAGTTGTTCAAACCCTCATAAATCTAATATTGGATGGTCACACGATCAGCCAACTCAGAACTGATTAGTCCTTTATCCGAACCGGAAAGAACAATCAATCAAAGACGTAGACGAAACAAAAGAGTTCCTATGTCACAAAAAGACAAAAGACAATAAATACCTAAAGAGATTATCCCATCTGTTGACAATCTCTCTCTTTATCGATTCTTTATCAAATTTATAAACCTTCACGATCCAATGGACGAAACTGACAATGAACTCATGTGGGCAAATGAACGAACAGTTGCTCCTACTCCTGGTCCCGCAATCACTCTACCCAACACTGCTAATGAGTTTGCCATCAGAGGAAACCATCTCACCCTGTTAAAGGAAATCAATTCGATGGTAGAAAAAAAACTGATCCACACACGCACATTCACGAATTCCTTGTAATTTGTGAAATGTTCAGATACGGAGAAACTGAGAATGAAGCCGTCTGGCTTATGATGTTTCCATTATCCCTAACTGGAGAAGCAAAAACTTGGTTAGATGAACTCGACGAAGGAACCATAGCATCATGGGATGAACTTCGTACTGCTTTTATAAGTCGATTCTTTCCCCCATCCTTATTTGACCGACTTCTCGGTAAAATTCCTGCCTTTTCTCAAATAGATCGAGAAACCTTAACCGAATCATGGTTACGAATGAAAGAAATGCTCAGGAATTGTCATGGACATGGTCTAAGTAAAGGAAATATAATTAAAATCTTTTACCATGGACTTGACGAGAGTACTCAAGAAACTTTAAACGCTGCTGCAGGAGGAATTTTCCTGTACAAAACACCAAATCAAGCCTATCAATTACTTGAAAACAAGGTCTTACTCAAACATGATTGGGCTAAAAACCCAAAAACCAAATCCGCTCTTCGAAAAACTGTTGCTTTCGCCGATGAAGGCAGTAGTGTTTCCGATAGTAACAAAATAATGGCTCGAATGGATGCCATGGCCATAAAAATGAATGCTCAGTATAAGGAAATGAAAGAGAAAAGGGAATCTTGCAACAATTGTGGTGGAAATTATTCAACCGCAAATTGCAATGATGATGACATACCTATGTCTCGAGAAGAAGAAGCAAAATTCATGCAAACATTTAGATGATCTCGTTTCTACAATGATTATCGTGGCCGAGATAACGATAAATGGTGTTCTAACGATAGACCAGATTATAACTGTGATCAACCTCGATCATATTCTGAAGAAAAACCTGATATCCAAAAACAACTAAGTGAATTCATTAAGTAACAACAATCAACAAACACATTCGTTAAAAACATGTTCAGTGATCTCAAAGACAGACTTGATTCCACAACAAGAAACCACCAAGCCTCTATCTAAAATCTAGAAGAAAAATTCGACAGACTTGCTGAAAAGCAATCTAATAGACCACCAGGATCCCTTCCTAGTAACACTACTCCTAACCCAAGAAATAATAACTCTAAACCCTATCAACCACCACCAGCTCATCATGAACATGTAAATGTTATAACAACCAGACATGGTACCTCATATGAACCACCCCCCAATACTAGTCAAACACAACCTACTTTTGAAATTGATAGTGAAGAAGAGGATGAACCATCACCTCAGAAAAAGACTAAAATGAAAGAAATACCTGAAACACCTGTTCTAAAACCATACAAACCAAAGATACCATACCCACAACGTCTTAGAAAAGAGAAAATGGAAGCTCAATATGGGAAGTTTCTAGACATGATTCGAGCTGTTCGAATTAACATTCCATTAATCGATGTTATTGCCGGAATGCCAAACTATGGTAAATTTCTGAAAGAACTTGATAGTAACAAAAAATAGAACAAATATCCGCAGCTTTTCTAAGCAATGAATCTTCAGCAATAATCTAAAACAAAGTTCCACCAAAATTAGGAGATCCTGGAAGTTTTCTAATTCTGTGTAATTTTGGTAAAACATTCTCTTGTAATGCTATAGCTGATCTTGGCGCAAGTATCAATCTCATGCCATACTCTCTCTATGCAAAAATTTCTCTAGAAACCCTCAAACCTACAAAAATGAGTGTTCGACTAGCAGATCGATCTTTTCAATACCCGGTTGGAATAGCAGAAAATATGCTGGTCGAAGTTGGTAAATTCACCTTTCCTGTTGACTTCGTTATTCTAGAAATGGAAGAAGATAGTAAAGTTCCTCTAATTCTAGGAAGACCATCCTTACACACAGCTGACGCAATAATAAAAGTTAAACAAAGAAAACTAAATTTAGGAATCGGTGATGAAAGATTATCTTTTTCGATTGATTCAGCCATGAAACATTCCTACTCTAATGATGACACATGTTTTAGCATAGACGTAATTGACGAAATTCTCGAAGAGGATTTTGACAATCTGCTAAACGAAGGAATAGATATTCTTCACTCAATTGAAGGAACAATTCTTGAAGAAAAACTCTATGCTGAGTTTGAAGAATTTGTTGCCATGAGCGAAGAGATTGAAATCGATGATGAAGTTCTCCCCGAAATGCTTTGAGGCGCAGCAGTTGACTGGACATCTAGAGGTAAAGCACTGTTTCGGTGCGGGCCGCGAGAGCGATACCAAATCAAGGCAAACTCTGAATAATAGATATGACCTCAAATTACAGGGGTCAAGGTCGGCCAGTGAGACGATGGGGGATAAGCTTCCTCGTCGAGAGGGAAACAGCCCGGATCACCAGCTAAGGCCCCTAAATGAACGCTCAGTAATAAAGGAGGTAGGGGTGCAGAGACAGCCAGGAGGTTTGCCTAGAAGCAGCCACCCTTGAAAGAGTGCGTAATAGCTCACTGATCGAGCGCTCTTGCGCCGAAGATGAACGAGGCTAAGCGATCTGCCGAAGCTGTGGGATGTAAAAATACATTGGTAGGGGAGCGTTCCGCCTTAGAGTGAAGCACTGATAAGGCGAAAAGTGTACCGCTTTTCGGGGGTCATTTAAGCCCTAAATCGTATTTATTTGATCAAATATCGCCCTAAATTGTTCCTTTTGGCATTTTAGGTACTTTGGAGAGAAATTCTGGAAAAGGAAGCATTTTGGACATTTTTGGAGCCTAAAAGTGAAGAATTCGACAAAGTGTCAAAAATCTGCTGAATAGTACCCTTGACGGCGTCAAGCATGGATGTGACGCCGTCAAGCCTTGATAAGCCAGAATGTTTTTTGGGAGTTTAAAGGGGGACGACGTCAAGAAGGCCATCAAGAAACCCTAACCACGGCGAGGTGATGGCGTCAAGGCTATAACGTGACGCCGTCAGATCTGTTTTTCTATATATATTCGTATAATTTTTAGTCATAAGTATGGAACTTTTAAGGGAGAAACCCTAGACGATTTTTAGCAGCTTTTTCAAGGTTTTTAACCTTGGGATCTTCCATGTTACATTGAAGATAAGTAATCAGTTAATCATTCAATATGTCTATGTGTTGTTTGATTCTATCTTGTTCTTGTCTTTTGTTTAACATGCTAGGCTAGGTTTTCTTTGTGTTTGCTTAAATCTAATGAAACCTAACTATTGATTATTGATTGAATGGTGTGTTATTAGTTGTATTGGATAGGTGATTATCGATGTTAGGCTTAAGAAAAATGGCAGACTTCCGGTTGGTAACATGCTTGAACGTCTTAAGAAACATGAACCAAGGTGTACTAAGGTTATTTGATTGTATTTAATGCATGAGCGAATTCTAGTGATCCCATGTTAGGAGCTTCTTAGCCGGCTCGACATAGGAGTGAAGTAGGAGCTCATAGAGTTAGGGGAAGTCCGTACACACCCCTACGAATGGTATTAAGGAATACAATCCGTCATCAACGCAATTAATACACACTAATCAATCGGTAAAAGATAGTTAGGGAGTAAGGAAATCTAAGTAAACACACTTCTCTCCATATAAGTTTTCACAAACTTTTTTTTTGTTATTTTATTTTATTTGCAATAGTAGTTATTTGGGTCAGTTGACTAGCAACTAATTCCGCCCACTCCTTCAAAACCCGAGATTTTTACTTGCTTTCGTTAAAATATAAAAATACAAAAAGAATCTTCCCTCACCCTTAGACCTATTAGAGTAGTTTTTCAATCTTAACGACACTATTCCCCAGTTTTTCAATCCTAACGACACTATTCCCCTAGAGAACGATCAATCCCCCGGTACTTGCCACTACACTATACTACATCGGTCAGGTACACTGCCTGGTGGGGATTGCAAGCTTCTCAAGATCCCTTGAGAAGTAAAACCCTAGTGCGTGGTCGCAATCTCGCGCATCAAAGTTTTTGGCGCCGCTGCCAGGGAATAGTTATTGCTTAGGTTGAAAATTTTATTTTTATTGGGTCTACTCATTAGATTCCTATCTAGTGATATTTTTATTTTCTTTTTATTAGCTTTCTTGTAGTCTATCTTTTTCCTTGTGCCCTTTGTTTGTAAAACCATTTTCATTTGTCATCATGGCGGATGAAATTCCATTTAGATCACTAACAATAGAGGGACAATTAGTTTACTCGGATAGATTTGCTTCTTGTTGTTCCAATGAATTTTTAAGTGATCTTATGTATATACAAGAGGAGATGGGCGTAAAGTTTGATAGGTTTGATGAATTGTGTGCATGTGTGGCCTCTATTAAACAACCGTTGTTAGGATCAATTCCTTTTAGTAAGACCCTTTGGAAAGATTTTGAGGAAAGCCTCCTAACTGTAAACCATAAGTTTAATGAATTAATGGGTTCGTACACATCACAACTTGAGGAAACAATTGAGGAGGATTTAGCCGAACATGATCACATTGAGCAAAAAGTCCTAGGTTTTATCATCAATGACTTTGAATCTCAAGGAACACATGATGAATCCTTTAGGCAAATTGAACATAGTGATCAAGTTATTGAGGAAGATTCTTACGAATCGGACTTAGAACTTGAAATGGCTAGAGAGAGATTTGAGATACTTAGGAACATGTTTGGGTTAGATTCTACTAAAACACATGATGAGGATAAGGATGAGGTAAATAACATAAAACTACAAAGTACCCCACAACTCCCACCATCACTTGAGGAGTACACACCACCCGTGACTTACCCGGAAAAAGTAAAAGAGACTATAGGAACGCCAATAGAGGTAGAGACCTTGAACCAAACACAACTAGATGAAATAGGTTTGAATACTTGTAGGCATAACCTTTCTTTTAGTTGTATGGAAGTTCCTAGTTTTGATGAACCGGAGCCTCAACCAAAACCGTTACCTAATCTTCCATCCTTGGATGAAAATTTAGGAATTGAAATAGGTCCCGATCCACCTATCAAACCATATAGTACGGGTAGTTTTACGATGAAGGTAGTAGACTCTAAACCATGTGGAATGGAAGCCAATATAGGAGTGAACCATGACCTTACATACTTATATCACCCATTCATGATTGATCACAAGAAACATTATGGGTTTAAACCGGGTTTATTAGGTCAAGATGGATTCTCAACTAGGAGTCTCTTGAAATTGATAGAAGATGATCCATTTTTAGGAGAAAACTTCAACTCACCCATTGACCCAATTGAACTAGGTAAGGTTATGATGAAAGGAGCACACCCGTTTGAGCATATAATTCATTCACCACTCTCTCCTTACGAGGCATACTTCCACCGAAATGGTGTGTATCGCTACTATCACCCGCACTTAATCCTAAGTGTAGGGAAAACCTCCCCTGTTTCTGTTAAATAAGGGTAGAGTCAGGCTCGTGACTCGAACAAAAACAAGCGCTTTTTGGGAGGCAACCCAAGCTTTATTTGTTTTATGTGTTTGTTTATTTGAATTTTATTTGTTTCCGTATGTATGTTTTATTTTTATTATTATTGATTCATGTTTCAAAATAAAATTGTGAAAATGCTTTATTTTGTTTTTAACTTCGTCTTAACTACATATAAAGGTATTTTGCAAAAGATAAGTGTAATGGAAATCTAAATCGGTTTATAAAAACAAATAAACATGAATCATAACAATATTAAATTGACATACATATTAGTAATTGTTTGAATCAAATGCTTGTATCGAGTCATAAAGATATTTTGCAGGATTTCCAGGAATTAAGAATTGAGTTTTTCCAGAAATTTTCTGGAGACTTAACATGAAAAATCTGTCAGATCACTTCTGACGGCGTCAGGCCCTAGGCTGACGGCGTCAGGCTCAGTTTTCTGGAATTTTTGAAAGTTTTGTTTTTCTTCCGGAATCATAAAATGCTTTATAA
>LBNU01019492.1:45823-67123 GCA_014162995.1 Artemisia annua
CCTTATGGTTGCTTGGATATGTTAATATAATAAAATGTTTGGTTATGGTTATGATCTCTTGTTGATTTCTTGTTTATGTTGCAACCTTGTTGTACTTTAAACTTATAACCATTGTTTATCTCATTGATTATAATTAATACTTAAAAAGGGTCGAAAGATTTGGCTAGTATTTTATGATTCTCAACATATGTCTATGTATGTTGACCAATTGAAGGAGAAATCGCTTTTGTATTGAAATAAACAATAAGAGTTTGAATTATTGCAACTAGTACTTTCACTTGTTTACCACTCGTTTAAGTGCTAGTAGACATAAGTCTTGGATCACAAATATAAACTGATGAAACGTTATTTTGACGAAAACAACTTATCATTTGTTAAGAACCATTGAGATCATTATTATATGCCATCACTAAGTTATAGGAACTATCCAAGTAATCATATCTGTCTCATATTTGAAGTTAATAACAAACTGCATAAGTCTTCTAAATTATCTTGATTAGTTAATTGATACATAAGAGCAAAACCTCAGTCCCTGTGGAACGACCTGGTCTTACCTAAACTCTTTACTATAAACGAGGGTTATACTTTTACCCATGTGTTTTGAGTAATAAGGAAATCGGTGAAATTAATTTAATAAATATAAAGCTTTCGAAACACATCAGGTATTCATAATACCTTTCATGTGTCTTACTTGAGAAAATGTTTAGCGGACGAGACTAGTATAGTCACTTTGGATGATATCGAGATCGATCCAGAATTGGTTTCACAAAAGGATGAACCGGAAGCGATATTAGGAAGGAAAGTGAGACAACTTCGTAACAAAGAAATTCTGCTAGTAAAAGTGCAATGGAAACATCGTAAGGGTACAAGTATTAGATGGGAGTCGGAGGAGAAGATAAGGAATGAGTATACTCATTTATTTCAAGAATAGATTTCAAGGACGAAATCTTATTTTAAGGAGGGGGGAATTGTTACACCCATATCCCGACAAGGTACTATATATGTATATAATAAGTTATGTGTTATGAGTAAATAGTGAATAAATGTGTGACCAATATGTGAAGGATGAGATTTGAGGGACTAAGATTGCCAAAGGACCAAAGTTAATTAATATCTTTATTTAACTAGAGAAATCTAGAATTTAGGGGAGAAAATTAGAAAGAGTGTGTGAGGTACGGTTTGTGTGGGAGGGAAAGAAGAAGAAGCACATTTTTTTCATTCAAGCCATTTTGAACATCTTCAAGTGTTACCAAGTCACTAGGAACCTTAATTAATAATCTCCACCACAAGTAAGTGTTTTCCCTCAATTTGTGAATTAGGGTTTATGTTATGGGATTTAGTATAACGGTTAAAGAATTGATGATATGTCATGCTAGTGTTGAGATTAATCACTAATTAGAGCCATTATTGTGATAGGAAGTAAGTAAGGAACTTGAAGCTAATTCTAGAAAGGTTGTGATTTGTGAATCAAGGTAAGTATATGGTCATAATATGTTTTGTAAGCTTTATCATAATTTATGTATGATAATGGTTTATATTTGTTAGCTTTATCATGTTTGTTACATGGTAATGGTGATGGATAGGATATAAGGTGCGTTAGCTAGTTATGGATCCATTTCTAGGCATAGCTTAGTTAGTCGTTGGGCTAACTATGGGATGAGGTTCAACCTTGTGGGTTGATCGCATTTAGGCCGAATATGTTGGCGTGAGGTAAGTGCCCCTATATCGCTAGCTTAACTAGTGAATAGACTAGTTATGGTTATGGCATGATTTAGATTATGCGTTGTTTAACTTGTTAGGCAACATACTTACTAAGCGTTTCACTTACATGTTTAGTTGTGATGTTTTCTTGATAGGTACCGAAGGTTCAAGTAAAGGTAAGGAAAAGGTGTAGGATGGATTTCACTTAGTTGTATAGTTTTGGAAGCATAGACTAGAAGACCATAATCCTTTGGACCAAACGTGCTTGAAGTCGGAAGCCCCAAGTTTCTTCTTTTGTCTTGGTATATCTTATCTTTATGATCATGGTGCCATTCATGGTCTTTTGTTCAAATATTGTGCCATGGTCTAAGTATGTGCAAACAATGTGAAGTCAAAAACATTCCGTAGTATAGTTTTAGCAAATGTTAAGGGAGCGTTTGGCATATAGCCACTTTTACCCGTTTTGGAATGCAACATGAAACAGAGTATACATCCTTGGAATTTAGTAATCTTTAGTAATGTTGTTTCATACTTTTGTTAAGTGTGTATGTATATTGGTTTAAGGTTTTATTTTGGTGTTATAGTGTATGCAATGGGTCAAAAAGGAGTGTGTGGCAACTAGCCTCACTTGCTTATTTTCAAGTGTTATGGGTCAAAGCTTGTATTAACCCTTGTGAAATGTTATTGTTATGTTTGAGTATGTTTGGGGTCATGTTTGAGTCAGTTATGTGCTTACGGAAAATGGATTTCGGATATTAAATGTAAAAAGATGCAGAAAATATGTTAAAAAAAAGATCAGGTCAGTTCATATGACCATATGAGAAATTTCGTATTGTCATACGCTCCCTTAAGTGAATTGGCAAAGTTCTGAGGTGACCATATGAGAAATTTCATATGGTCATACGCTCCCATCAGTGAATTGGCAAAGTTCTGAGGTAATCATATGGCCATACGAGATTTTTCATATGGTCGACATATTTTGGTCGTTTTCATTATTTTGTATAAAATTAACGGAAGATTCACCAAAGGTATTTAAGGTGGCGCGTGAGAGAGCAACAAAGAGTCACCAAAGGTGCTCGGCTCACCATTTGGTTTGTGTGCAATTTATGGCCCCTTTAATATTTTTATTATTTATTCTTTGATTGTAAGTGTATGTGGGTATATTTGTCTAAAAGTGGATATTGACCATTGAGTGTGAAAAGTGAGATGGAGTGAGGGAGGTAAATAGAAAGAAAAGGCTAATGTGACGTTGAGGTAGAAAGTGAAGTGGTGTGAGGGAATGCTTTGTCAAATTAGCCTAACCGAATTAACTCAGTAGGGATCCTATTCACCTCATTTATTTTGGTCCAACATTTTGGTTCAGATAAATACTTAGATATCTATGGTACTAGTTCGACCACCACCAAAGTGGCATAACAGTTAGTCATCTGATATCCTGACAAGAGACATAAAGTTTAGACGTTGTTTGTTATACATCTAGATAAGAAAAAAGACCATGTTACGTCACGTAGATCTAAGTCACCTCTCCGAGTAATCTAAATTAGAAAAGCCTTTTCGCTCATTGATGTTTATCTAAAATACAAAGTTGAAGTCTCACACTTGTATACCTACAATATATTAGTAAATAATCTGTAAAATCAGCTAAACTTGATCAGATTTAATAGTGTCCCAATTGACAAAAATGAAAAAAAAATAAAAATAAATAAATAATTATATATTATGAAAATAAAGCATGTTAATTGGAGCAGTTGGAGTAGGTTTTCAAGATCAGGATCCTACGCAGGATCGTTTTCGTCTATGTAAGATCGTGATCGTAAGATCCTTAAGATCCTACTATAATGTCATTTTCTTAATAGTTTTTGTAATATTATACAAATTTACAAATTATTATACTCCCTCCGTCCCAATTTATTTGTCCAGTTTTGACTTTTTGAGTCTTTCTTTGGCAACTTTGACCGTAAGTATTCTTATTTGTGTTATATAATATTTGATTAAAATTATACAAATTAAAAATACACTTAAAACTCAATCTATTCATATATTTTGCATCAAATATTAAATAACACAAACAAACATATTTAAGGTCAAAGTTGACAAAGAAAGACTTTGAAAATCAAAACTGGACAAATAAATTGGGACNATGTTGTATATCCTAATTTTAAAACTTTTAATATTTAATGTGTTTAATGTTAGGAAATTAAGTTTAAGAGATATTTAATGTTTCAAACTTGTGTTTAATTTAGTTGTACATATTGCTTTGTTAGTTGTATTACTTAATTTTAAGATATTTAATGCCATTAGTGTGTTTAAATTACCATTTTAAGTTTAATGCCATTAGTGTGTTTAAATTAGTTGTACATGTAGTTTTGATGATTGTAATGTTTAATTTTAAGTATTTCTATATTTAGTAGGCCTAAATGCTTTATAAGATAGTTAGATACAAGCAATTAATGCATGTCTTAATAACTTAAATATAATTTTTTTATAGCTACATTTAGCAATTTCATTTACATAATACTTACTTTCGCTTTATTTATATTTTTAAATCGACATTAGAAGCTTATTAAAGGTAGTAAACAATGCTTAGATTATATTTGCGGAGAATGCAAAAGTATTAAATTTAGTTATGAAATGTTTTATGATACATAGCGGCAGATAATTAACGATATGGGAAATGCTAACAGTAATCTTTAAGCTGCACCAAATGGTAAAGCATCATGCGTTTTTTGGCATGCATCTCACGCGTGAGCTCATTGGGGGTTTTTAAGGTGGCGCGTGAGAGAGCAAAAAAGAATCACCAAAGGTGCTCGGCTCACTATTTGGTTTGTGTGCAATTTATGCCTCCTTAATATTTTTATTATTTATTATTTGATTTGTAAGTGTATGTGGGTATTTTGTGAGGTATATTTATATAAAAGTGGATATTGACCATTGAATGTGAAAAGTGAGATGGAGTGAGGGAGGTAAATAGAAAGAAAAAGTTAATGTAACGTTGAGATGGAAGGTGAAGTGGTGTGATCATTGAGGGAATGCTTTGTCAAATTAGCCTAACCGAATTAACTTTGTAGGGATCCCATTCACCTCATTTATTTTGGTCCAACATTTCTGTTCAGATAAATACTTAGATATCTATGGTACTAGTTCGACCACAACCAAAGTGGCATAATAGTTAGTCATCTGAACAAGAGACATAAAGTTCAGATGTTGTTTGTTATACATCTAGAGGTGATAAGAAAAAAGACCGGAAACGGTCACGGAGATCGATAACCATGTTACGTCACGTAGATCTAAGTCACCTCTCCGAGTAATCTAAATAAGAAAAGCCTATTCGCTCATTGAGTCATGTTTATCTAAAATACAAAGTTAAAGTCTCACACTTGTATACCTACAATAAATAATCTGTAAAATCAGCTAAACTAGGTCAGATTTAAATATTTAACAGTGTCCCAATTGACAAAAATGATTTTTTTTAATGATGAAAATAAAGCATGTTAATTGGAGCAGTTGGACGATTGATTAATATATAATGATCACCTGCTTCTTCCATTCAAAATTCCTCCATTCACTTTCTGGAGCTGTTTATCTTCCATGTTGAATAATTATGATCATGATCTGGATACCACTTGTATTTCTTTTAGAGTATTTGATCTATTATATATTTCAAAAAAGAAAGTCAAAGTTGATTTATTACAAAATATACGGAAGCAGTTTAGAGTTGTTTACATGTTTCATCGAAAGCAGTTGATTATAACTTGTTTAGAGTTGTTTATCTGTCTATGAAAAGAACAAATTTTGGTTTAATTATATATGCTTACAAAAGTAATTTCGAGTAGTTATTTATAAATTTAGTTTAGGGTAGGGATCTAGTGAGAATAAAACATAAAATTAGAAGGATGCGAAATAACAATAATCACGCATTTTAGATGCGATGACTTGAATTAGATGCATCTTTATTCATTTAGATGCATCTTAATTAGTTTCAAAAGTGATCTTGAAGTGAAAACGACGCAAAGTAGTACTAACAACAAATATGACCTGCATGGGACGGAAAATATATAGAATTCGCCTAACTTGATGAAATGGATCTAAAATTATGTATATGCATCTAGACTTAGGATCAAATGAGAAGAACCCATAAAATAAGAAAGATGAGAAATAACTATAACTACATATTAGAGACGCATCGATTTGAATTAGATGCATCATTAATCTTTCAGATGCATCATAATATACTTTCTAACAAAAAATTATATGGATATACATATATTAGATGCATTTCATCAAGTTAGAAAAATCTTATGTATTTTTCGTCATCTGCGGGTCAAATTTGTTGCTAGTACTACTTTGCATCTTTTTCACTTCAAAATCACTTTCGAAACTAATTGGGATGCATATAAATGAGTAGAGATGCATCTAATTCAAGTCGATGCATCTCAAATATTTGATTATAGTTATTTCTCATTTCAAGTTTTCTTTTCACTGGATCCTTACCCCATGCATCTAATTTTTTGCTAGAATATATATAAAGGTGCATCTAAAAAATTAGGGATGCATCTCTAATTTGTGATTATAGTTATTTCTCATCATTCTCATTTTAAGATTTCTTCTTATTTGATCCTAAGTCATTTAGTTTAACTATGTAACTAATATAATATTTTAGGTATAAGTATATGTTTATTACAAGTATTTACAGTAGCTTTTTTGGATTGATTAATAGCCAAGGAGTAATTTTATCATTATTGATGCATGCAAAATGAATGAAATAGACTTCAAATTGAACAAGGGACAACAAGAATAAGAAGATAAAATCAATCATATAAATAAATAACATTAGCTACATATTTATACAGTGATAAATTGAAAAATGACGGAAAAAAGATTAAAACAACAACACTCTCATCACCCTCTTCCGATGGTAACCGGTTATACTCGTTTTTTGTTTGTTTTCAAAATGTAGTCATTTGTTTTCCTCGTCGAAAAAGGATAGCCCCCATTGTTGAAGTAAAAAGGTAATGGTCATAATCACAAAAGATTGATGCTATGAAGTGCAACGTTAAAGACCTTATTAGAAGGGAATGGGTATGTTGAACTAGTTTTCAAACATCTCCTTGTCGAGCCTCCTTTATTGTACTAATACTTGAAATGAAACCTGAATCAACAAAAAATCAAATGTGTTAGTAACNGAAAAAAACAATTAAAACAACAACACTCTCATCACCCTCTCCCGATGGTAACCAGTTATACTTGTTTTTTGTTTGTTTTCAAAATGTAGTCCTTCGTTTTCTTCGTTGAAAAAGGATAGCCCAAAAAGGATAGCCCCCATTGTTGAAGTAGAAAGGCAATGGTCATAATCACAAAAGATTGATGCTATGAAGTGCAACGTTAAAGACCTTATTAGAAGGGAATTGGTATGTTGAACTAGTTTTCAAACATCTCCTTGTGGAGCCTCCTTTATTGTACTAATACTTGAAATGAAACCTGAATCAACAAAAAATCAAATGTGTTAGTAACGTCTTAAGTATTTTCAGTGTACTAATAAGAACATATATGGTTCATAAAAACACTAAAGAAAAAACTGTGACACTTACATGACCGTAGGTTGCAAACAATGAATTTATGGGGGCCTAATAATGAACTGGGGGTGGAGGAGAAGCGTAGATGTACACTAGTGGTGGTGATTTTACTGGTGGAGGTGGTGATGTGTAGTGGTATGGTGGAGGAGGAGATTTAACAGGTGGAGGAGGTGATGTGTAGTGGTATGGAGGAGGAGGAGATTTCACTGGTGGAGGAGGTGAAGTGTAATGGTATGGTGGAGGGGGAGATTTCACGGGTGGTGGAGGCGATGTGTAATGGTATGGTGGTGGTGGAGATTTCACTGGTGGTGGTGGTGATGTGTAGTGGTAGGGTGGGGGTGGAGACTTAACTGGTGGAGGAGGTGATGTGTAATGATATGGGGGTGGTGGAGATTTGACCGGTGGAGGGGGTGATATGTAGTGGTAAGGTGGTGGTGGAGATTTTACTGGCGGAGGGGGTGAGCTGTAGTGGTATGGTGGTGGTGGGGATTTAACTGGTGGAGGTGGTGAGCTGTAGTGGTATGGAGGCGGTGGGGATTTAACCAGTGGAGGAGGTGAGCTGTAATGGTATGGTGGTGGTGGAGATTTCACTGGTGGCGGGGGTGAAGTGTAGTGGTATGGGGGTGGTGGAGATTTTACGGGTGGTGGGGGTGATGAGTAATGGTACGGTGGTGGAGGGGACTTAACTGGTGGTGGGGGTGATGTGTAGTGATATGGGGGTGGTAGAGATTTTACGGGTGGTGGGGGTGATGAGTAATGGTACGGTGGTGGAGGGAACTTAACTGGTGGTGGGGGTGATGTGTAGTGATATGAGGGTGGTGGAGATTTAACGGGTGGTGGAGGTGATGAGTAATGGTATGGTGGGGGAGGTGACTTTACTGGTGGTGGTGGTGACGTGTAATGGTATAGTGGAGGTGGAGACTTCACTGGTGGTGGTGGTGATGTGTAGTGGTATGGTGGGGGTGGAGATTTAACTGGAGGAGGAGGTGATGTGTAATGATATGGTGGTGGGGGAGACTTTACTGGTGGTGGAGGTGAGGTGTAGTGATATTCGGGTGTAGGAGACTTCTTAGGTGGTGGTGGAGAGTTGTAGTAGTACGGAGGTGGAGGAGATTTTACAGGTGGTGGAGGAGAGGTGTAGTAGTATGGAGGTGGAGGCGACTTCACAGGTGGTGGGGGAGATGTGTAGTAGTATGGCGCGGGTGGAGACTTAACTGGTGGTGGTGGTGAGGTATAATGATAAGGTAGAGGTGGAGATTTCATTGGTGGTGTGGGTGATGTGTAATAGTAAGGTGCGGGTGGGGACTTAACTGGTGGTGGAGGTGATGTGTAGTGATAAGGTGGTGGTGGAGATTTCACTAGTGGTGGGGGTGATGTGTAGTAGTAAGGTGCGGGTGGTGACTTAACTGGTGGTGGAGGTGATTTGTAGTAATATGGTGTTGGGTGTGACGGAGTTGGGGTTGGAGGAGATTTGTACACATAAGTCGGTGATGGTGGAGGTGGGGACTTATACATGTATGTTGGTGATGGTGGAGGTGGTGATTTATACAAGTAAGTCGGGGTTGGTGGTGGTGGCGATTTGTAGTAGTATGGAGTGGGAGTGGGTTTTGGCTTAGGCTTCGATTTCTCGCATATCTTAGAAGGAGTCTTTGGAGCATATGCAAATGGTTTTGAATAAAGTACAACCTCGTGAGCATCCTTTGATTTAACCTTAAGTTTAGCGCCCTTCAAACCGCCATGGAGATCTGTAGGAATGCTACATTTAGTACCATTTGGTGCCATATGTAGCTTAGCAACACAAGCTTTAGCTCCTCCATATTTGGAATACTCAAGACCTTCAACAGTGATCGCAAATTTGCCATTGATCTTGGTTTTTCCATAAGCAACAATTTCTTTCTCACCATCAGCCTTGCATGTGACTTCGACGACGGCACCTATACCATACAAATATAATAAGATATCAACAATTAGCTAGAAAATTTAAATCTTACTCCCGTATATATATTTATTAATCATTCTAACTTTTCTCTAGAGCAATGTCAAAAGGTAGTGAATATAATCGTTATCATTTATTTTTGAACTATTACTACATGTTTAATAAACGTCGAAAGATATAGAAACAGTGCTTTAATTAGCATATATATCTATGCGGGAATATATACCTTGTGTGGTCCTTATTATACGCTATAACCGGACATAAAGATATTTATATAGTTTAGTGCAAGAGATGATTCAATAAAAATGAGGTTTTAGTTCATAGTAAATAGATGTTCTAAATATACTCATCATCTTCAAGTAATATTTATGACATATACATGCATGTAAGATATAGTAATTTTCATCCAACTATATACATACATGCATGTCATATACTGTACAATTCTAAACGTCACACAATTTAAGAATATAACTAATTAATAGTATTTGAATATAAAAATTTATCAAAAGCACAAGTAAACTCATTTACAATGATCAATTTATGCTTTGTCTTTTTGTTATTTGTGTCTCTTTTAAGGATGTGGAAAACCGGATGGATAAACAGAAAATGTGTCAACATGAGAGCACATGCATACTGAATAATAAATATTAAACAACATAGTGCGTGAAATGTGTTATAATCGTGTTAAAATCAAGTATAGTACGAACCTTTGAGGTGATGCTTAGCATGTGATTTGATTGGGTATTTCCAATCATAGCAGCTGTAACAATAAACTTTACCGATGACCTTAACGATCACATGGTGAGGGTGAGGGTGTGGGTGATGGTAATAGGGGGTTGGTGGTGGTGGTGATGTGTAGTAATAGTGGGGAGGAGACTTGGCCGGTGGTGGTGGAGACTTGTAGTAGTATGGTGCTGGTGGAGACTTTACCGGTGGTGGTGGGGACTTGTAGTAATATGGTGGAGGTGGTGAATACACCGGTGGTGGTGGGGATTTGTAATAGTATAGTGGTGGTGGTGATTTCACCGGTGGTGGTGGTGACTTGTAGTAGTATGGTGGTGGTGGAGAATGCACTGGTGGAGGTGGGGACTTGTAGTAGTATGGAGGTGGCGGTGATTTCACTGGTGGTGGTGGTGATTTGTAGTAGTATGGTGGTGGTGGAGACTTAACTGGTGGTGGCGGTGATTTGTATTCGTAAGGTGGTGACGAGGACTTAACTGGTGGTGGTGGTGATTTGTACTCATAAGGTGGTGGTGGTGAATGTACCGGTGGTGGTGGAGACTTGTATTCATATGGTGGGGGTGGTGAGTGCACCAGTGGTGGTGGTGACTTGTATTCGTATGGTGGGGGTGGTGAGTGCACCGGTGGTGGTGGTGACTTGTATTCGTATGGTGGGGGTGGTGAGTGCACCGGTGGTGGTGGTGACTTGTATTCGTATGGTGGGGGTGGTGAGTGCACCGGTGGTGGTGGTGACCTGTATTCGTATGGTGGTGGTGGTGAGTGCACCGGAGGAGGTGGAGACTTGTACTCGTATGGTGGTGGTGGTGAATGCACCGGAGGAGGTGGAGACTTGTACTCGTATGGTGGTGGTGGTGAATGCACCGGAGGAGGTGGAGACTTGTACTCGTATGGTGGTGGTGGTGAATGCACTGGAGGAGGTGGAGACTTGTACTCGTATGGTGGTGGTGGTGAATGCACCGGAGGAGGTGGAGACTTGTACTCGTATGGTGGTGGTGGTGAATGCACCGGAGGAGGTGGAGACCTGTACTCGTATGGTGGTGGTGGTGAATGCACCGGAGGAGGTGGAGACTTGTACTCGTATGGTGGCGGTGGTGAATGCACAGGAGGAGGTGGAGACTTGTACTCGTATGGTGGTGGTGGTGAAGAATATATGTAAGGTTTATCAGCCGAAACAGCTACAAAGTTCGCAATACCAATTATGGTGAATGCAATGACTATAGGCCATAGGCTTGCTCTTGAAGGGCCGCCGTCACCGGCAGAAAATCTCATGGTGACCAGCGAGGGGAAGAGAGAATGGTGGTGTAGTGAGGTGATGTATTGGAGAGTAAAGTTGTTAGTATTTATAGTGTAAAAAGACAGAGAATAGTCGTTAGAGGGAAGCTGTCAACAAAGCTCTCGTATGCAATTTTCTTATTAAAAAACTTGCCAATAGCTTCTATACAGCTGGGACACATATTCTTTTTTGATAGCTCGTTTAGGCGACTTCGTAAAATTATATAGTTGTTATTTAGTATACAAAATATCTATTACTCAATGATAGACGGTACTAATATTTGAACTAAGAAAAAAAATACTATACGTACATTTTTATTTTAAACATTGCTGTGCCAGTTCGTTAGGTAAAGCAAGATAATATGATTGTTTTGCTATGCACAATTCATATAGATAATTTAAACTTAAAATTACATGGCCGTCGATAACAACAAACTTTTTACAAAATATGCTAATATTAATATATAGTTAGAAATATGCTTCTTATTTTCTCTAATTTGACCAATGAGGAGAGTGAATTGAATTTGTATGTGAAAAATTATAGTAAATTGTTATTAATTCTCAATTATTTAATTCGTATTGGCTTAATAATAACGTATATTTCGAAAATTAGTTGTTGACAACAACTCTAAAGGTTGTTGTTAGCAAAATCCTTGAAATATTTAGTTTGATATACACATTTTCTTATCAGCTTATCAAAATCTTCTTAAAACACGCATATGTTTATGCTTAAAATAAGCAAAAGGGTAAAAAAGAAATTAAGCAAAACACGCATATAGTTAAAATTAGTCGTTAACAACAACTCTAAATGTTGTTGTTAGCCAAAATTTGGTTCAATCAAGAAAGTGACAAAACCATCTCCAAAATTGAAGCACTGCGTGTCTGTGCACGAAACGAGATAACCTTTATGATATTGGACGCATGTAGGTGGTGCCATGTAGGCAACCGTGTGTGTAAATTAACTTCATTACGCCTGGTTTAATAGGTCACTAGTTTTGACATTACTTTCTCTTCTTCAAAAGACTTGTCTTTGAGCCCGTCTCATCTTCACACTCTCATTTGTAAGGTTACAACATAATATGATTATCAACATTACTGATCGGTTTAGCACTTTAGCCACAATTTTATGGTCAAATGTCCTTTTCAACTTAAATGTTGTTAGTGCAAAATATGTGAAGGGTATGGATTGGAGTAAGGATTGCGTATTAGGTTACTTTGATGGGCTACAGATAGGTAAGTTTGCACTAATCCAAGTAATGATATGATTCCCTGCACAAATGAAACTAAACCGTTAGCCTTACCATGGTGACGGACCCCACGATTAAGCTCCGGCATGAGAGTAAGTAATCATGTTTGTCAGAGAATATATGTATATTGGTATGTTAGAAAAAGTCATACCTCGCAAATGTGTTGAAAGATTGTCTTTTATATGCGAGCCGGGTACTAGGGTTTCCTAGTATTTCACTTATTGTTGTTAGTGGTCAGAGTGGGACCCTTGTCGGTCAAAGGTCCGTAACATAATCGTGGTTGCGGACACAGATCATCTTCCGCGGCCATTGGTCCGCTAGAGTAATGCGGAATTATCACTTAAATGATCTGCGTGCGTCTTTGTGCATTCGGACCGCACCTTACTCCTTATTGGACTTGCTGGCGTCTGGTGCCCTTGCTTGTTTGTTTTGTTGGGCCGAGGCCCAAATGTGTATAGTACGGTTCAGGCCCAATAGGCCTACTATCCGTATTATACGTAATCAAATGTAGTTGACTTTATATCATCTTTAAACAATANATTTTGGGGCAATCAAACCATAAATTTCGTGCCTTCCCAAAATTACCTTGTAATTATCTCTTTTCTTTTACATTCCTTTTATTTTTTTGTACAAAATTTAAATATTTTGGCTAGGAATTAATTTAAGCGTGGCCATATATAAGTGATTATGGGCTTTTGTAATTATTTTGGACTTATTAGAATTATCTTGGATCATAATTTGGGCCTTGGTAAAATTTAAAATTTATTTGGTGATTTAAATAGTTTTTATTTAATTTATATAGTTATTATTTTAATTTATATAGTTTTTATTTAATTTTTAAAATTCTAAGGGCATTTTGGTAATTTTCTCAAGATGAAAATTTTAGGTATAACAAAATCAAATTTATATCTTGGCTGCAATAAAATGCAGCTAACTTGCTACAATCTCAACCAAAAAACAACATCGAATCACTCTTAAAATGCCCTTTTGGTCACTTCTTTTTCTATTGTGATATGTTGATTGAAAATAAACCTGCACAAGAGCTACTGGAATACATCACTGACTTAGGAGAAAACACAGCCAAATCAATTTCTTTATGTTTAAGTACCTCAAACATAGTATGCATACTAATGGTTGTTGACAAATTCAAAGAAAAGAAACATATATATTATATAAATTGTGGAAAACTAGAAGGGGGGTTGAATAGTTTTACGTCTTTTTTATTTATAAAAATTTTTATTTTGAAAACTTTGATTCTAGCTTTATGTGAAATCAACTTACTTGCACAATTATAAACACTTATATCTAAGAAAGTATATAATGACAAATACATAAGTAAATAAATAAAAAGATAGAGATAGAAAGATAGCACCGCGAGACAAAGGATTTATAGTGGTTCGGCTACGAATCTCCTCTTCGTCCTACTCTACTTCCGAGCACCCAACTCGAGAGTTTTCTTCACTATGTCAACAAGCTCCCTTATGGCGGAGAAACCTTACACACCTTTGCTTACACCGCTTAACGACACCAAGCAAAATGTCGAGTTCTAATAATAGCTAGAACCAATCTCACAACTCTTCACGACTTATCACAACTTCTACACAACTTATGACACCACCACTACACTACTTCTCACAACTTCACTAATCCTACTTCACAACACTACTTGTTCTTCACTACTTCTCTTCACAACTAACACTACTAAATCTCCTAATTATAAACACACTACACCTTACAAACAATATATACAACTACTAAACAATATCTACAATACTTCTTAAACTTGATGTTGAAGGAGTATTCTTCTCATACACTTTGAATGATGAGGAATTGAATCACTTGAAACAAAGACTTATAATCTTATGATCAAAGTTTTAACCGATGAAGGGTAATGGGGGTGATGAAAGGTTGAAGAAGATGAGTGGTCGGGGACCAACTGTGCAATTAATTGGATGCGAAAAGACAGAAATACCCTGCTAAAAAGTCAACTAATGAGAAAACTTAACGATTGTTAGACATAACGGGGCTTGAAGGACCAAACGGGTCACGTTTTGCAACTTCGGGGATTCCGTACGCCAAAAAAATGAAACGGAGGACCAACTGTGAGAACGGGGTAGACTTCAGGGACGATCGGTGTAATTTACCCAAAATTTTTTGAGCAAATAGTTGGGTTTAAGATTAGCCGTCAAAATTGCTGTCAATTTATTATTTTTAAAAGTATTTTTTTTTTCTCTCTTTAAATATACATAATTAGTGGTACATAAATAAAGTCAATAATAAAATCCTAAATATGCATAATTAGTGGTACATAAATAAAGTCAACAATAAAATCAGTAGAGAGAAATAAAATATGAAAGGTTAGCAATTATAATTAAATGTACAAGCAATTAATGCATGTCTTAATATCCTAAATATAATTTTTATAGCTACATTTAGCAATTTCGTTTACATAATACTTACTTTTGCTTTATTTTGTATTTTTAAATAGACATTAGAAGCTTATTAAAGGTAGTAAACAATGCCTAGATTATATTTATGGAGAATGCAATAGTATTTAATTTAGTTATAAAATGTTTCAAGATACATATTTTAGGTAAAAGAATACCTTTTCTGCAATTAAGATATCGGAAAGGGGATTGATTCGCACTTTTTTATAAAAAACATCATTTTGTACCAGCTGTACAGCACACCGTACAACACTTTAATGCACAGATTGTGATGAAAGAATAAAAAATTGTGGTGTGCGAATCATGAGCCTATGGGAAATGCTAACAATAGTCTTTAAGCTGCTTCCAATGGTAAAGCATCATGCGTTTTTTGGCATGCATCTCACGTATGAGCCCATTGGGTATTTTGTTGGATATCAGATGACTAACTGTTATGCCACTTTGGTGGTGGTTGAACTAGTACCATAGATATTTAAGGTGGCGCGTGAGAGAGCAACAAAGAGTCACCAAAGGTGCTCGGCTAACCATTTGGTTTGTGTGCAATTTATGGCCCCCTTAATGTTTTTATTATTTATTATTTGATTGTAAGTGTATGTGGGTATATTTGTCTAAAAGTGGATATTGACCATTGAGTGTGAAAAGTGAGATGGAGTGAGGGAGGTAAATAGAAAGAAAAGGCTAATGTGACATTGAGGTAGAAAGTGAAGTGGTGTGAGGGAATGCTTTGTCAAATTAGCCTAACCGAATTAACTCAGTAGGGATCCCATTCACCTCATTTATTTTGGTCCAACATTTTTGTTCAGATAAATACTTAGATATCTATGGTACTAGTTCGACCACCACCAAAGTGGCATAACAGTTAGTCATCTGATATCCTGACAAGAGACATAAAGTTCAGACGTTGTTTGGTTACGCGAATTTGAATACCCGTAAACTAGGTTTACGAGAAGATGTATGATGATCATGAATAGTGTTTTCCTTCCGGAAATGAATAGTGTCACGTGAATAGTAAAATTTTTGAACACTTCTCAAAGTCTCAAACTGACTCCGAAAACGATGAATAGTGATCGGTGAATAGTAAATGATGAATAGTAACTTGTGAATAGTAAATTATCGAGGTTTGGAAAATGACCTGAAATTGTGATTTGTGACAAAAACATTCCGTAGTATAGTTTTAGCAAATGTTAATGGGGCGTTTGGCTTATAGCCACTTTTACCCGTTTTGGAATGCTATGGG
This sequence comes from Artemisia annua, assembly GCA_014162995.1. Classification (NCBI taxonomy): domain Eukaryota; kingdom Viridiplantae; phylum Streptophyta; class Magnoliopsida; order Asterales; family Asteraceae; genus Artemisia; species Artemisia annua. Next base: position 61,981 of record LBNU01019492.1, read on the forward strand.
TCATGACGGAGTATACATCCTTGGAATTTAGTAATCTTTAGTAATGTTGTTTCATACTTTTGTTAAGTGTGTATGTATATTGGTTTAAGGTTTTATTTTGGTGTTATAGTGTATGCAATGGGTCAAAAAGGAGTGTGTGGCAACTAGCCTCACTTGCTTATTTTCAAGTGTTATGGGTCAAAGCTAGTATTAAACCTTGTGAAATGTTATTCTTATGTTTTTTTATGTTTGGGGTCATGTTTGAGTCAGTTATGTGCTTACGGAAAATGGATTTCGGATATTAAATGTAAAAAGATGTAGAAAATATGTTAAAAAAAGATCAGGTCAGTTCATATGACTATATGAGAAATTTCGTATGGTCATACGCTCCCATCAGTGAATTGGTAAAGTTCTGAGGTGACCATATGACCATATGAGAAATTTCGTATGGTCATATGCTCCCATCAGTGAATTGGCAAAGTTATGAGGTGATCATATGGCCATACGAGATTTTTCGTATGGTCATATGCTCGACAGATTTTGGTCGTTTTCATTATTTTGTATAAAATTAACGGAGGCCCGGTAGAGACGCGTTTATTACTAGTATTTGTTATTGGTGTATTGTTTTGGTGATTTTGAGGACACATATGTTAAGTACTTTTATGATTACGCCTGGCCACCATAGTGATAAAAATGTAGTACATATGTGAAGTTGAAATCATTAGGACTATACATGGGTGACAAATTTTAAGGTGTTAGTGTAGGGATATATAGAATGTCATTCATGCATCAACTATGTATATGATTGTACTTGATAGTGTGTCTTGTAAATTTTCACTTAAAAGAGGAAATGGATACTCCTCACCCGAAAGAAGCCACGAAAGCTACGGCTTCCAAACATGTCGAATCTTCGGCAAGCGATGTGGGTGACAACGAGAAAGGTTAAGAAGGTTCTTCTTCCTCTTCTAGCTCTGAAGGCCTTAACTTTAGACGCTTCACAAAAGAGGAAATGAAAACTTTGAATACAATGATGACAAAAAGGGTAGGCAAGGCTATTAAGAAATCAATGCCCTACTATATTAACAAAACAACTGAGAACTTGTAAAAGATATTTCAAGAGGATATTGGAAAGCTTAAGGAGAGTGGAGAGTTAATGAATGACGCGAATGCTAGACCCGGAGTAGGGAAGGAAAAATCTACTTATCATGACTTCACCGCTTGTGCTCCACCGATATTTACGGGATCTCTTGACTCGTTAAAGAGTTCTAGGTGGATTACCAATATAGAAGGGGCTTTCCGTACTAGTCGGAATTTATTTGTTGATTAAAGTTGTTATGTTTTTGTATGTTTGGGGTCATGTTTGAGTCAGTTATGTGCTTACGGAAAATGGATTTCGGATATTAAATGTAAAAAGATGTAGAAAATATATTAAAAAAATATCAGGTCAGTTCATATGACCATATGAGAAATTTCGTATGGTCATACGCTCCCATCAGTGAATTGGCAAAGTTCTGAGGTGACCATATGACCATATGAGAAATTTCGTATGGTCATATGCTCCCATCAGTGAATTGGCAAAGTTCTGAGGTGATCATATGGCCATACGAGATTTTTCGTATGGTCATATGCTCGACAGATTTTGGTCGTTTTCATTATTTTGTATAAAATTAACGGAGGCCCGGTAGAGACGCGTTTATTACTAGTATTTGTTATTGTTGTATTGTTTTGGTGATTTTGAGGACACATATGTTAAGTACTTTTATGATTACGCCTGGCCACCATAGTGATAAAAATATAGTACATATGTGAAGTTGAAATCATTAGGACTATACATGGGTGACAAATTTTAGGGTGTTAGTGTAGGGATATATAGAATGTCATTCATGCATCAACTATGTATATGATTGTACTTGATAGTGTGTCTTGTAAATTTTCACTTAAAAGAGGAAATGGATACTCCTCACCCGAAAGAAGCCACGAAAGCTACGGCTTCCAAACATGTCGAATCTTCGGCAAGCGATGTGGGTGACAACGAGAAAGGTTAAGAAGGTTCTTCTTCCTCTTCTAGCTCCGAAGGCCTTAACTTTAGACGCTTCACAAAAGAGGAAATGAAAACTTCGAATACAATGACGACAAAAAGGGTAGGCAAGGCTATTAAGAAATCAATGCCCTACTATATTAACAAAACAACTGAGAACTTGCAAAAGATATTTCAAGAGGAGATTGGAAAGCTTAAGAAGAGTGGAGAGTTAATGAATGACGCGAATGCTAGACCCGGAGTAGGGAAGGAAAAATCTACTTATCATGACTTCACCGCTTGTGCTCCACCGATATTTACGGGATCTCTTGACTCGTTAAAGAGTTCTAGGTGGATTACCAGTATAGAAGGGGATTTTCGTACTAGTCGTTGTGCGGAGGAGGATAAGGTAAACTTTGCTACCAACTATCTTCGTGAACGGGCTAAAATAAGGTGGGAAGGTAAAGCTAATGAGAAAGGTAGTGCTTGGAGAGAAGCGTACACGTGGGAACAATTCAAGGAAGTGTTTACGAAAGAATATGCTCCCGTGGAAGAGATTGAAAAAATAAGGGAAGCATTTCATAATCTTATGCAAACTAATGAGTCAGTGAATGAGTTGTGGGAAAAGTTTTGTGATATGGTGCAATATTGCCCGGANGGAGAGAAGCGTACACGTGGGAACAATTCAAGGAAGTGTTTACGAAAGAATATGCTCCCGTGGAAGAGATTGAAAAAATAAGGGAAGCATTTCATAATCTTATGCAAACTAATGAGTCAGTGAATGAGTTGTGGGAAAAGTTTTGTGATATGGTGCAATATTGCCCGGAGTATCGTGACAACGAGAAGCTTAAGGTTGACAAATTTCAAAGGATGCTCAAGGATGAAATTCGTACTATAGTGTCACCTTTCAAGTGTACCACCATGGAGGATCTTTTAAGTAGGGCACGTATACTAGAAGCAGATTTGGATGGAATGAAAGGCAAGGAGAAGAAGGAATTGAAAAGGAAGCAAGAACAACCAAAACCATTCGGTAAACGGGGCAAGTTTGATTTCACGAGGAGGGACAACACGGGGAAGTTGCCACCTCGGTTTAATAGGTGCGGTAAGAACCATATGGGAGAATGTAAATCAGGAATGAAGGGATGTTTTAAATGTGGAGATCCAAGCCATATTAGCAAAAATTGCACCAAGCCTTTGGTTATATGTTATAGGTGCAACGAAGAAGGACATAAGTTAAGCGAATGTCCTAAGGTCTATCCTAGGCAAGCGAAGCCGTCTAATTTGGTCAAAGAAGAAAAGGCAGTGGTTCCGAAGCCTAAAGCTCGTATTTATCAGATGGGTGTCGAAGAAGCAAATTTGGATTCCGACTTTATCACAGGTATAATTCTTGTTAAATCCAAACCCGCTCGTGTTTTGTATGATTCGGGCGCAAGTATGTCCTTTGTATCTTATAGTTTTAACAAAGAATTATCTACTCCATTAGAAAAGCTTCCAACACCCGTAGAAGTCAAAATTGCTGATAGTAAAATTGTTGTGGTGTCAAATGTATATCGTAATGTAGAGATAGAGATCGATGAGAGTATTTTTAGGATTGATTTAATTCCTATAATGCTCGGAGAGTTTGATATTATTGTTGGCATGGATTGGCTTGATAAATACAATGCCGCCATTCTATGTAGACAAAAGATCATCCGAGTTGTGAATCCTAGCGGTCGTGAAATGATGATTTACGGTGACAATAGGAAGGGTGAATTAAAGTTATGTACCATAATGAAGGCTAGGAGATATTTATCACATGGTTGTCATGCCTTTATTGCGCAAGTGGTAGATACTAGTTTTGAGAAGAAAATTATCGATGACGTTCCAATTGTTAATGAATTTCGTGACGTGTTCCCGAAAGATTTGTCGGGTATTCCACCCGACAGACAGGTTGAGTTTCGAATTGATCTTGTTCCGGGTGCTACTTCCATTGCCAAAACTCCTTATCGTCTTGCTCCGTCCGAAATGAAAGAGTTAATGAGCCAACTTCAAGAGTTACTCGACAAGGGTTTTATCCGCCCTAGTAGTTCACCATGGGGAGCCCCAATTTTTTTTGTAAAGAAGAAAGATGGTAGCATGCGGATGTGCATCGATTACCGTGAATTGAATAAAGTTACGGTAAAAAATGTATACCCGCTACCAAGAATTGTTGATCTCTTTGATCAACTCCAAGGGGCAAACTGGTTTTCAAAAATTGATCTCCATTCGGGTTATCATCAGTTGAAGGTTCGAGAAGAAGACATTCCTAAGACGGCTTTTAGGACCCATTATGGACATTATGAGTTTACGGTTATGCCTTTTGGTCTCACGAATGCGCCTGCGGTTTTCATGGATCTCATGAACCGTATATGTGGATGTTGGATAAATTCGTGATAGTGTTCATCGACGATATTCTTGTCTATTCTAAGAGCAAGGAAGAACATGAAGTGCATCTTCGGGAAATTCTTAGCACATTGAGAAAGGAAAGGTTGTATGCCAAGTTTTTGAAATGTGAATTTTGGTTACAAGAAGTTCAGTTTCTCGGTCACGTTATTAACCCTGATGGTATTAAAGTTGACCCGTCAAAGGTCGAAGCCGTGATGAATTGGCAGGCACCGAAGAATGTTGGTGAAATTAGAAGTTTCCTTGGACTTGCGGGATACTACCGTATGTTTATACAAGACTTCTCCAAAATCGCGTCGTCGCTAACAAAACTTACTAAGATCTATCAAGGTGTGTTTGTGATTCTCTATTTAGTGTGTTTGTGATTACATAGACATTACTAACGATCCACAGGCTCTAAGATCTATCAAGGTCTTAAGTTTCAACAAGTAGTATCAGAGCCTTAGGGGAGTCTCTGTACTACTAACACCAACTTCTCTTTTCAACCTTCACAATCAATACAATGCCAGGATCAACTGATGACTCTGAAGTCACACAACCACTCAACGCTATAACCCTACATCAACTCAACCTCACCAACAGCAATGCAAAATTTCCCTATCTCAAGAGGGAGGAATATGACTTGTGGGCAATGAAGTCGCAGAATTGGATCACTAACTGTGATTATCATCTGTGGAATGTCATTCTTAATGGGAACAAGTTAAGGAAGACCACCAGAGATCCTGA
>LBNU01019492.1:68115-93098 GCA_014162995.1 Artemisia annua
TTAGTTGACTAGCAACTAATTCCGCCCTATCCTCCAAAACCAGAGATTTTACTGCTTTCATAAAATATAAAAATACAAAAAGAATCTTCCTCCACCCTTAGACCTAGATTAGAGTAGCCTTTAGCCTAACGAACACTATTCCCTGTGAGAGAACGATCAATCCCCCGGTACTTGCCACTTCACTATACTACATCGGTCAGGTACACTGCCTGGTGGGGATTGCAAGCCTCTCGAGATCCCTCGAGAGGTAAAATGTAGTGCGTGTTGCAATCCACGCGCATCATCCGCCCTAGTAGTTCACCGTGGGGAGCCCCAATTTTTTTTGTAAAGAAGAAAGATGGTAGCATGCAGATGTGCATCGATTACCGTGAATTGAATATAGTCACGGTAAAAAATGTATACCCGCTACCAAGAATTGTTGATCTCTTTGATCAACTCGAAGGGGCAAACTGGTTTTTAAAAATTGATCTCCGTTCGGGTTATCATCAGTTGAAGGTTCGAGAAGAAGACATTCCTAAGACGGCTTTTAGGACCCGTTATGGACATTATGAGTTTACGGTTATGCCTTTTGGTCTCACGAATGCGCCTGCGGTTTTCATGGATCTCATGAACCGTATATGTGGATGTTGGATAAATTTGTGATAGTGTTCATCGACGATATTCTTGTCTATTCTAAGAGCAAGGAAGAACATGAAGTGCATCTTCGGGAAATTCTTAGCACATTGAGAAAGGAAAGGTTGTATGCCAAGTTTTTGAAATGTGAATTTTGGTTACAAGAAGTTCAGCTTCTCGGTCACGTTATTAACCCTGATGGTATTAAAGTTGACCCGTCAAAGGTCGAAGCCGTGATGAATTGGCAGGCACCGAAGAATGTTGGTGAAATTAGAAGTTTCCTTGGACTTGCCGGATACTACTGTATGTTTAAACAAGACTTCTCCAAAATCGCGTCGTCGCTAACAAAACTTACTAAGAAGAACACCCCATTTGAATGGGGCGAAGAACAAGATGAAGCCTTTCATATTCTACGAAAGAAGTTATGCGAGGCACCGATTCTAGTGTTACCGGAAGGAACTGAAGAATGGTGGTGTATTGTGCCGCATCTTATTCCGGTCTCGGATGTATTCTTATGCAAAGGGGTAAGGTGATTGCTTACGCCTTGAGGCAACTGAAGAAACACGAAGAGAAGTATGCAACTCATGATCTTGAGTTCGCGGCCGTGGTTCTTGCTCTAAAACTTTGGAGGCATTATTTGTATGGCATCAAATTTGTAATTTACACCGATCATAGAAGCCTTCAATATTTTCTTGAGAAGAAAGATCCGAACATGAGGCAACGAAGATGGTTAGACTTATTAAAAGACTATGATTGTGAAATTCGCTACCATCCCGGTAAAGCGAATGTTGTGGCGGATGCTTTGAGTCGCAAGAACCAAAATGAAGTTACTACACTCATTACGGATGATTGTTACATCTGATCTTTTTGACAAAATCAAGTTAGCTCAAGAGGAAGCGTTGAAAGAAGAGAATCGAGAAAAAGAACGTATCACCTCTCACATTCCTCATCTTGAGGAAGATAGACGAGGGATTAAGACAAGGTATGGAAGAGTTTATATTCCTTTTCAAAGTAACATCAAGTAATTACTCTTGGAAGAAGCGCATAAATCGAAGTATTCTATCCATCCAGGAGCTACAAAGATGTACCTTGATTTGAAAAGAAACTATTGGTGGCCGGGTATGAAAAGATTGCGTGAAGTATGTGTAAAGATGTTTAACTTGCTTAAAGGTGATAGTCGAACACTAAAAGCCGTACGGGAAAGTCCAACCCTTAGATATTCCGGTTTGGAAGTGGGAAAAGATTACCATGCACTTCATTACGAAATTGCCTATGACATAAAAGAAGAACAATGCAATTTGGGTTATTGTAGACCACTTAACAAAGAGTGCACACTTCATCCTGATCAGGGAGAATATGCATGTTCATAAGTTAGCAAAGATTTATGTCAACGAGATAGTCGCGCGTCATGGAGTACCCATTTCTATAGTATCCGATAGAGACGGGCGCTTCACTTCAAACTTTTGGCAAAATTTTCAAGAAGAACTTGGTACGAAGTTACATATGAGCACGGCCTTTCATCGTCAGACTGACGGGCAAAGTAAGAGAACAATTCAAACATTAGAAGATATGTTACGAGCTTGTATGATTGACTTTGGAGGCAATTGGGATGATCATTTGTCCCTAGTTGAATTCGCCTACAATAATAGTTATCATGCTAGTATAGATATGCCACCCTACGAGATGCTGGTAGAAAGTGTAGGACGCCCGTATGTTGGGAAGATGTCGGAAGGAGGGAATTAGCAAGCGCGGATGTAATGTTGGCAACAACCGAAAAGATTGAGATGATTCGGGCAAGACTTAAGGTGGCGCAAGATAGATGGAAAAGTTACGCCGATAATCGAAGAAGACCAATCGAATTTGAAGTAGGTGATTTTGTTATGTTAAAAGTTTCCCCGTGGAAAGGCGTTTTTAGGTTCAAAAACAAGGGAAAACTAAGTCCGAGGTTTATAGGACAGTTTAAAATCTTGAAACGTGTTAGCGAGGTAGCATACGTATTGGAATTGCCCGATGAAATCAGAGGTATTGATGACGCTCAAATTATACATATTTTACATAGCGTTATTTGTTAGTTTCTATATGATTTATAAGGACTTTCGATACTTAATTGCATGAAAATATGTTGCAGGTCCTCTTGACAAAGATCTTCACTAGTTAAAGGCAAAATGTGCAAACTCAAGATAAACCTTTGATAAAGCCTATTCCCCTCTAAAAGAGCGCCGAGCTTTCATCTCAAAAGCGCCGATTACGGGGACAAGAATAAATCCATATAATCTAAGTCAAGTCAAGCAAAGTACGCGGGTTTTATAAGCCAAGCACGCCAACCTTCAGCCTCTATTAATGACCCTTTGGGCCCAAGAAAACTCTTGAAAGTCGCCGTTGTTTATCACTAAGTGAGCCGACATTCTATGGGAAGCACGTCGATCTTTTGTTCATCAGCGGCGTACTTCAGTACCTGGCCAGTCAACCTCTGCCTATAAATAGAGCCTCATTTCGCCTCATTTTAGAAACCAACACTCTTCCCGACAACCAACAAAGCTCTGATAACATCCATCTCGCATTCCAATCATTGGGGTGATAGAAATTAAGTCAAAGTTCTAAAAGCGTTGTAATACTGTCTCGATATTAATTGTGGTGATCGCTAGTGATGGTAGCTTCTTCATTACAATCAGAAAGTATGTTGATCATTTCGTACACTATCGTCACTGTAAGCATGATTACTAAAGCCATGTTAGGCTAAACCCCTTATGGTTGCTTGGATATGTTAATATAATAAAGTGTTTGGTTATGGTTATGATCTCTTGTAGATTTCTTGTTTATGTTGCAACCTTGCTGTACTTTAAACTTATAACCATTGTTTATCTCTTTGATTATAATTACTACTTAAAAAGGGTCGAAAGATTTGGCTAGTATTTTATGATTATCAACATATGTCTATGTATGTTGACCAATTGAAGGAGAAATCGCTTATGTATTAAAATAAACAATAAGAGTTTGAATTATTGCAACTAGTACTTCGACTTGTTTACCACTCTGATGTGTCTCGCGACTACTAGTTTTAAATTTATAACACGAATTACCGAATAAAGCTAAGAACACACGGGCAAGTATGACCCTTTCGTATGTAGCTAGTTTTGGTTGGTAAGCCGAGGTCGTTCACTAGGATTTGGGTGTTTTCAATTGTGAAGAATCTATGTAACAATAAGCAATAAAATGGTGGTAATTGGTTGTCACGTTCCAAAATACCATATAAGCAACAAGTAATACGAAAATGATGATTATGTGAATTCAATAAGATTAAAAACTACACTTGCTTAGATTAGTTTACTATCCTTGATAAGCATGATTGTGATAACTCTTCTTAACATGTTGGTTATAATAATTAGTTGGTGTTCTAATCTATTGTTCTTACAAGTTAAACCTTGGCCAAGATCTTAGTTTATAAAAACAAGCATTAAGTTTAACCAATCAATTCAAGATTAATTCAAGGTTCATAAGGTTGGATTAACAATCTTAAACACAAAAATAATCTTTTGTTTAATCAAATACTCTTAGGAAATGGTCAATACAAAAGGTAACCGATCATAGACAAAAGGTTACAATTGATCATAAACTCCTACACTTTCGACCAATTAGGCGTTTACAATCAACCCGATTTGATTAACGAAAAGCATTCTCATTACAATTACACTTTAGTTTCTTTGTTTAATCAAGAATAATTATGGTGAAAAACAATCATTTATAGACAAATGATTATAACTAGTTGAATAACAATCAATCTTTCGACCTTTGAAACTATTAGCAACTAGTTAAACTTGATTCAACAAATGTCACTATGAAACCTTAGTACAATTGGGTTTTAGAATTAACTTGAAATTGAATTAAAACATGTTATCACAATCATAAGCAAACCATTAAATAATAAACATCATCTAAGCAAGTGCACAAAGGCACTTAGCAACTCATAGCAAACATGAACATAAACTCAGAATTTTGAACATTAGAAATCATAATTAAAAGTCTTACAATGATTGAAATAAGTTTACAAATGATGAAGTAATGATGCCTCAAGTATTGGTGATGACTTCTTGATGTTTTGACCTCCAAATGATGACTTCTTGGACCTCCAAAGTTTCCTGGGATTTTATGGACGAATTTTGGTATTTGAGAGGGAGTATTGGTGGTAGGAGAGGTGTTCTCTCAAGTTGGAATAGAGAGAATTGGTAAGGGATGATTAAAACATACACAATTGATGTCTATTTATACTACTCTCAATGCCTAGGATCATCAATGCTCAACTTGGGCACCAAGTAGCTGGGAATGGACTAGAATATGCTTGGGAAGGATCTAGAATTAGCTTGTACACGAATTGGAGACTTAATAATGAAGTTTTGTGGATCTAGAATTAGCTTGTACACGAATACACTTATATCACACGAATGCGATCTTACTGCGGTCTGGTAATGATTTACAAGTACAAGTTCTAGAATAAATAAAATCACCGGCACACTCATAACAAAGATCCAAGCCTAAAAGATGTATGCTATATATGAAACAGGCTCAAATCCTCACAATTTAGTGAAAAGGGCTATAAAACGTGCTAGCAAATGTCATCGATCCTAGAATGGATTGCAATATTAATCGGGACACATCTCGAATTTTTCAAAGTTACCGATTTCACCAGTGGGATTATCCATTTATTCTAATACATTATCCTAAAGCGTGAAAACAACTAGATCACAAGGGGCAAACAAGTATACAAAATTTTAAATTGTCCCAAAAATTAGAAATTTGAAAATTACTTTCGTTCTCCATTATTTTACTTTCCCCCACACTTAAGTTAAGCATTGTCTTTAATGTAAAAAAAATAAACTTCAAAGCATGTAAAATAGGAAAAATAATTAAATAGATAGTCCAAGAGAAACGAAACTTCCCGGGCCGTAGAAATCGCGATCGAACTCCATATGATAAGATGCTAAGCATGTGAGATCAATCGATTTCGCTTCCAACAAAACATCAATTCACCAAGCACAATGTCACCAATAATCCAATCTCCAATCTCCAAGAGCTTATTAAATCTGCAAAAACAAACTAAANATAATTAGTTGGTGTTCTAATCTATTGTTCTTACAAGTTAAAACTTGGCCAAGATCTTAGTTTATAAAAACAAGCATTAAGTTTAACCAATCAATTCAAGATTAATTCAAGGTTCATAAGGTTGGATTAACAATCTTAAACACAAAAATAATCTTTTGTTTAATCAAATACTCTTAGGAAATGGTCAATACAAAAGGTAACCGATCATAGACAAAAGGTTACAATTGATCATAAACTCCTACACTATCGACCAATTAGGAGTTTACAATCAACCCGATTTGATTAACGAAAAGCATTCTTATTAGAATTACACTTTAGTTTCTTTGTTTAATCAAGAATAATTAAGGTGAAAAAAAATCATTTATAGACAAATGATTATAACTAGTTGAATAACAATCAATCTTTCGACCTTTGAAACTAATAGCAACTAGTTAAACTTGATTCAACAAATGTCACTACGAAACCTTAGTACAATTGGGTTTTAGAATTAACTTGAAATTGAATTAAAACATGTTATCACAATCATAAGAAAACCATTAAATAATAAACATCATCTAAACAAGTGCACAACAGCACTTAGCAACTCATAGCAAACATGAACATAAACTCAGAATTTTGAACATTAGAAACCATAATTAAAAGTCTTACAATGATTGAAATAAGTTTACAAATGATGAAGTAATGATGCCTCAAGTATTGGTGATGACTTCTTGATGTTTTGACCTCCAAATGATGACTTCTTGGACCTCCAAAGTTTCCTGGGATTTTATGGACGAATTTTGGTATTTGAGAGGGAGTATTGGTGATAGGAGAGGTGTTCTCTCAAGTTGGAATAGAGAGAATTGGTAAGGGATGATTAAAACATACACAATTGATGTCTATTTATACTACTCTCAATGCCTAGGATCATCAATGCTCAACTTGGGCACCAAGTAGCTGGGAATGGACTAGAATATGCTTGGGAAGGATCTAGAATTAGCTTGTACACGAATTGGAGACTTAATAATGAAGTTTTGTGGACCAGCCAGCTCTATCCGATCGGTTGCGGGCCCATACCGATCAGATGGAGCCTTTCTGCAGAAAATGACAAACACTGAAGTTGTAGATCTTTCTCTTAGCTTTCCGTGGCCGAAAACGGGAGGTCAAACGGAGTCCGTATGCTCAACTTATGGCCAAAATGGTGAAGGTGTGTCGGGAACAACGAGTTTTCTAATAATTCTTCGTTTTAGCTTCTTTTCTTCATTTCACTTCTCGTTTTCCTTCTTGTACTTTATTCTTGAGTCTTTGGAGTGACAACTTCATGAATTTTATCTTCTCTTATATACTCCAAGAGACTTTAATTTGTCGGGAATTCGTCGTACATGCATAAATCTTCGTTTATTGATCGTTTTTACGTCTTTTCATCACTTTTTCCTGTTTGGCTACATACACACTTTTATACGATTAAGTGACAAAAACATATAAAAATATCCAAATAACATATACAAAAACACTAATAACGCTTCTAAAAACATGTTAACTTTGAGCGTTATCAAATCCCCCACACTTGAACTTTGCTTGCCCTCAAGCAAATCTAAGAAAAGAAAAATTAAAATGCATAACNTGAACATAAATATTTATATAAGCGAAAATGAGCGCAAACTCCCCCACACTTAAGGGTTTTCTTACCCTCAAGCAAATATTAAGAAAAATAAAAATAACTCCACATGGTGCATGAAAAATGATTATTAAAAACATGATGCAAATCTACCAAGTACAAGTACAAGATAAGATTCATCATTTTTAAGCTTTAGTGGTGAAAAACCGAGATGTTTGACAATACCCATAGATTTTCTCGCTTGATTAACATTTCTAAACACCTCACGAAAAAGAAACGAAGTATAATTCACTCAATCACTCATTTATTTAGGTAGTGGAGTATATATAAGAGAAATCACACTCATTGCTCAGTCATGATTTGTTTATTACCATAGGCTTGTACAAGAAACAAAACTCCACCAATTGGCATAAGCACCAAGTGTAAACATCTAAAGAGGACTTTTATTGGGGTTGTAACATTTAGGCTAAGGGTTAATAAGAATTTCGTGCAAATATCTTGTGTAAAACATAATAGATCGCTGTCGCGAATTCTTGTATCACCAAATAACGGATGGTCACTAAGTATAAACTTAGTTCGCTAGCGTGTTTTCTAGATCCTCACGAACTCGGATGGTCACTACATGTCAATACACTTAATAATTACACTAAGTCAAAGGGTAAGGATAAGGCATGGGATATTTTATAAAATTGGTTTTAAAAGAAAAATAAAGTCAAGTCTAAGTCCCATTGTTGCTAGTTACCGAACAAACTACAAACCCAAAAATGATTATAGTTACAATCTTACTCCTCTTCGAACTTTCACATGTCGATACATCGATTCACCATAACAATATTCTTCATACATAATATAGCACATTGGCTAACAACATATCAAAAACTTTCTTTCTCCATCTCCATACATAATATAGCACATTGGCTATAATTGTCATCACATATATTTTTTTTCCATTTTTTTTCATATATCACATCTCCCCCACACTTCGCATAAGCATACACCACAAAAATACAAATAAGAAAGACGTCTCCTTCATCTTTGTCGGAATGGCACACACAAACAACAAAGTGTGGCTAACTAATAATCATCAAAAACAATCCAACATACCAAGAAACTAGCAACCCACCGTTTAGACTTTGACAAGGGTAAGGCTAAGGTTTAAAGTGTAAAATACTTTTGTATTTTTCTGGATGCAACAAAAGAAAAGGATGGCTCGGAGGGTGTAACTAGGGGTATCTAGCGTTAAAGATAAACGCTAACAAATGGGTTCCAAATACGAGGTTAACTATCCGATGTGGTTAGCAAAAATTATTTTGTAAACGGATGGCCATTTGGTTTTATCCTAAGATTGCCTCTTTATCACACGAATACACTTATATCACACGAATGCGATCTTACTGCGGTCTGGTAATGATTTACAAGTACAAGTTCTAGAATAAATAAAATCACTGGCACACTCATAACAAAGATCCAAGCATAAAAGATGTATGCTATATATGAAACAGGCTCAAATCCTCACAATTTAGTGAAAAGGGCTATAAAACGTGCTAGCAAATGTCATCGATCCTAGAATGGATTGCAATATTAATCGGGACACATCTCGAATTTTTCAAAGTTACCGATTTCACCAGTGGGATTATCCAGTTATTCTAATATATTATCCTAAAGCGTGAAAACAACTAGATCACAAGGGGCAAACAAGTATACAAAATTTTAAATTGTCCCAAAAATTAGAAATTTGAAAATTACTTTCGTTCTCCATTATTTTACTTTCCCCAACACTTAAGTTAAGCTTTGTCTTTAATGTAAAAAAAATAAACTTCAAAGCATGTAAAATAGGAAAAATAATTAAATAGATAGTCCAAGAGAAACGAAACTTCCCGGGCCGTAGAAATCGCGATCGAACTCCATATGATAAGATGCTAAGCATGTGAGATCAATCGATTTCGCTTCCAACAAAACATCAATTCACCAAGCACAATGTCACCAATAATCCAATCTCCAATCTCCAAGAGCTTATTAAATCTGCAAAAACAAACTAAACTACAAAAAACACGTAAAATCCTAAAACTCACTTTCGTAGGCATCACGAATGCATTTAACGTATGCAACAAGCCTTTTAAACCCCTCGGTGGCCCGAGTGGACGAGTGAAGTCTCGTGAGGGTTTCCAGTGAACATACCCACAAAGTTCAACACATTTTATTTTTAAAACAAGTACGTATTTATTCACAATGTACTAAATAAAAAAAAATAGCAAAACTGAGTTTAAGTAGAATAAAAGNCAAGCCTTTTAAACCCCTCGGTGGCCCGAGTGGACGAGTGAAGTCTCGTGAGGGTTTCCAGTGAACATACCCACAAAGTTCAACACATTTTATTTTTAAAACAAGTACGTATTTATTCACAATGTACTAAATAAAAAAAAATAGCAAAACTGAGTTTAAGTAGAATAAAAGAAATGACACTCTTGCAAAAACCAAAATACACTTAAACTTATACGATCTAAACACAAACACACAAGAACAAAATACGATATACGAAAATCCATTTTTTTTAAGGTTACATGTTTATTTTAAACAAATATAAGCAAACAATTAAAAGCTCGGGTTGCCTCCCGAGAAGCGATTAATTTATTTCTGAGTCATTAGCTAGACTCTTCCCCGAATTAGGATACTTTGACAATACGGTTCAAATGGGGAATTTCAGTTCTTAAAGCTTGAGGAAATGGGATATCAGGTATGTACTTCACAAGTGATGGGCATTCTTTGGATTTGACCATGTGATAATCCCTTTTCGTTATCTTGAACGCTTGATCGATTTCATTAAAAACGAAGACAGGTGGCGAATCAGACTTTCCACTCCTAGTGAATATGTCATTCATGTTCTCAATGTGAGATGGAGGAGGTGGGTTAGTCCTACCGTTTTGTTTTGAAAGAACAAGATTTTGCGGCTTAGACCATTCGTCTATCTTTCTTTCCAATTCATTCTTGTTGGGTAACTATGACACTCCTTTCTCCTGCTCCTCATTGTCTTTTTCTTTCAAGACTTCATTTCCAGCGCCAACATGATTTGTCAATTCATCATGTGTAAACATCTTCTCTTTCACTAAGAGTTCAGTAGACGGGATGTGCACGGTGCAATCCTCAAGAAAAGGTGAAACGGTTGGTGAACGAGTAATGATTGGGGTTGGAATGGTTGTAATGGGTTCCTCAATAACTTCAACATCACCCTTATCATTCTCGTTTCGGATTGAGGGTTGTTTTGAAACAAATTCATGTATTGGGTTAGAATCTTTTGTATGAGGAAGTGACTTGGTACGATGGACTTCTTGCTTCTCACCAAATATCTTTAACTTTCTTTCCATACCTTGAATTATGGCTTGGTGGTTCCTTTTTCCTTGATCGATTTGTCGTTCCAATTCTACCACCTGGTTCTTCATACTCTCATTTGCTTCCATCCATTCTCTCATCATCTCCTCCGGTGAGGTTTTAGAATATTGTGATGGATGTGGTGTTTCGTTTTGTGGTCGGAAATGAGGATGGTTACGGTTTGGGTTACGGCTTGGATAGGAGTACGGATTTCTGGAATTTTGGTTATGATATCCATCGTGATATCTTGCTTCATTAGGTTCAAACATCCGCATGTCATCATCCGTGTGGTAATCTGAAGCATTGTCATCTTCATCGTCTCTACGAGCATCTCGTATCTTCTTAAACTCTCCTCTTGTTTTCATGAACTCGGAATCGATTTTTGTAGCGAGAGTTTCAAGTTTCTCCATCAAAATGGTGTGATTTGAATTGATGTTGGTTCCACCGGCGGAAACAATGGTTTTTGGTTTGGTCACGATTAGAGAATTTTTCGAGAAATCGAGCTTGAGTTGGACCTTGAGTAGGATTGTCTAAACCATGATAGAATGTTTAAATGATCGCTCCTTTGGTTAGACCATGTCCGTGACAAGTTCGAAGCATATCTTTCATACAGAGCCAAGCATCAACGAGAGTTTCATGATCGAATTGGTGAAAGTTTAGGAGACGTTTAAACTTTGCGGGAGAAAAGTATCGGCTAACAAAAGCTTCTCTCATCTCTTCCCACGTAGTAATTGTTCCTTCATTTAATTCGTTCAACCAAATCTTGGCTTCTCCGGACAATGAGAAAGGAAAAGTCCTCAATTTAACCAATTCCTCTTGATTTTCACCATATTGGAATAGGCTACTAATCTCAAGAAAATCAGCTATGTGTCGGTGAGGNTGGATAGGAGTACGGATTTCTGGAATTTTGGTTATGATATCCATCATGATATCTTGCTTCATTAGGTTCAAAAATCCGCATGTCATCATCCGTGTGGTAATCTGAAGCATTGTCATCTTCATCGTCTCTACGAGCATCTCGTATCTCCTTCAACTCTCCTCTTATTTTCATGAACTCGGAATCGACTTTTGTAGCGAGAGTTTCAAGTTTCTCCATCAAAATGGTGTGATTTGAATTGATGTTGGTTCCACCGGCGGAAACAATGGTTTTTGGTTTGGTCACGATTAGAGAATTTTTCGAGAAATCGAGCTTGAGTTGGACCTTGTCCTCGAGGAATTTAAATGCTTCGTTGGGAGTATTGTAGAGGAAAATTCCTCCAGCATCGAGAATTCCTTGAGTAGGATTGTCTAAACCATGATAGAATGTTTGAATGATCGCTCCTTTGGTTAGACCATGTCCGTGACAAGTTCGAAGCATATCTTTCATACAGAGCCAAGCATCAACGAGAGTTTCATGATCGAATTGGTGAAAGTTGTGAATGTCATTTAGGAGACGTTTAAACTTTGCGGGAGAAAAGTATCGGCTAACAAAAGCTTCTCTCATCTCTTCCCACGTAGTAATTGTTCCTTCATTTAATTCGTTCAACCAAATCTTGGCTTCTCCGGACAATGAGAAAGGAAAAGTCCTCAATTTAACCAATTCCTCTTGATTTTCACCATATTGGAATAGGCTACTAATCTCAAGAAAATCAGCTATGTGTCGGTGAGGATCGGATCGGATTCTCCCATCAAATTGGTTCTCCCGAATCATTTGCATGTGGGTACCCTTGATACAGAATTTGTTTGGAAAAGGGCGTTGAATAATAGCAGAGCTAGGTGTTGGTGCAACGGTCCTAGTGCTTGACTACATGGGTTGGTCATCGGGATCAACGATGGTTATGGTTGGGGAATCGGGTTGATTTTCGACTTTCTCTTCGAATATGTCGATTACGACAAAAAGTTCGTCGATGAATGGTGGTTTCGGACAAGGTTTGGGGTGATTCGGTCTTTAAGGGTAAGATTGGTGTCTTATCGTATTTACGAGTCCTCTTTTTTATTTTACGTTTAAGCTCATAAAGTGGACTAACAAATTGTTTACCCCATGAGTGTGAGTTTATTAAAACTCGGAGCGATTCGTAAAATATCACAAAAAGCAAAAATAAAAACATAATGAAAACAAACAATAAGAAAAATCTTTTTTTTTTAAATATATAACGTAAAATAAAAATAACTTAACTAATATAAGGAAAATCTTACTATTATTATTATTTATTACTATTAGTATGAGAAAATAAACTAGTTATGATTTCTCCCAAAAGTTCTCGGTAACTCATTTGAACGCACAAAGAAGCGGAGAAGCGGGTCAGCGCGAAGCTTATTAAAAACCAGACTTCTTTAAGGAAGCAGAGCGACCAACCTTATACCTCTTTTATAGTTTGTTCACAATGGGTGAGCCGATTGTGTTGGAAAAATAAAAATTATAAAATAAAACACACAAACAAAAATAACAAGGAAACAAGAAAAATAAATCGCTCCTTAAGGGTGGGTTTGTTGGTGATTGTTTCGAACTAAGGTGAAAAGGTAAAAATGGGTTTTGAAAAAAAATGAGTTTTGTAAACAGAAGTTCTAACCGATTCGGTTACGGGCACGTACCGATCGGTTGGATTGGATTTTTGGGCTATCCGATCGGTTGGATGTTAAGCCAATCGGATGGAAAGCTCGGTAAAAATGATTTTTGGTCAGCCGATCGGATGGATGGCTCGGAATTTTTTTTCGAAAGCAAAAATGGCACAACTAGGGAATGATTAAAGCACAGATTCAAAGCAAACAAAAACACAAACAAATCCCCGGCAGCGGCGCCAAAAACTTGATGTGTCTCGCGACGACTAGTTTTAAATTTATAACACGAATTACCGAATAAAGCTAAGAACACACGGGCAAGTATGACCCTTTCGTATGTAGTTAGTTTTGGTTGGTAAGCTGAGGTTGTTCACTAGGATTTGGGTGTTTTCAATTGTGAAGAATCTATGTAACAATAAGCAATAAAATGGTGGTAATTGGTTGTCACGTTCCAAAATACCATATAAGCAACAAGTAATACGAAAATGATGATTATGTGAATTCAATAAGATTAAAAGCTACACTTGCTTAGCTTAGTTTACGATCCTTGATAAGCATGATTGTGATAATTCTTTGGTTATGATAATTAGTTGGTGTTCTAATCTATTGTTCTTACAAGTTAAAACTTGGCCAAGATCTTAGTTTATAAAAACAAGCATTAAGTTTAACCAATCAATTCAAGATTAATTCAAGGTTCATAAGGTTGGATTAACAATCTTAAACACAAAAATAATCTTTTGTTTAATCAAATACTCTTAGGAAATGGTCAATACAAAAGGTAACCGATCATAGACAAAAAGTTACAATTGATCATAAACTCCTACACTATCGACCAATTAGGAGTTTACAATCAACCCGATTTGATTAACGAAAAGCATTCTTATTACAATTACACTTTAGTTTCTTTGTTTAATCAAGAATAATTATGGTGAAAAACAATCATTTATAGACAAATGATTATAACTAGTTGAATAACAATCAATCTTTCGACCTTTGAAACTAATAGCAACTAGTTAAACTTGATTCAACAAATGTCACTACGAAACCTTAGTACAATTGGGTTTTAGAATTAACTTGAAATTGAATTAAAACATGTTATCACAATCATAAGAAAACCATTAAAGAATAAACATCATCTAAGCAAGTGCACAAAAGCACTTAGCAACTCATAGCAAACATGAACATAAACTCAGAATTTTGAACATTAGAAATCATAATTAAAAGTCTTACAATGATTGAAATAAGTTTACAAATGATGAAGTAATGATGCCTCAAGTATTGGTGATGACTTCTTGATGTTTTGACCTCCAAATGATGACTTCTTGGACCTCCAAAGTTTCCTGGCATTTTATGGACGAATTTTGGTATTTGAGAGGGAGTATTGGTGATAGGAGAGGTGTTCTCTCAAGTTGGAATAGAGAGAATTGGTAAGGGATGATTAAAACATACACAATTGATGTCTATTTATACTACTCTCAATGCCTAGGATCATCAATGCTCAACTTGGGCACCAAGTAGCTGGGAATGGACTAGAATATGCTTGGGAAGGATCTAGAATTAGCTTGTACATGACTTGGAGACTTAATAATGAAGTTTTGTGGACCAGCCAGCTCTATCCGATCGGTTGCGGGCCTATACCGATCGGATGGAGCCTTTCTGCAGAAAATGACAAACACCAAAGTTGTAGATCTTTCTCTTAGCTTTCCGTGGCCAAAAACGGGAGGTCAAACGGAGTCCGTATGCTCAACTTATGGCCAAAATGGTGAAGGTGTGTCGGGAACAACGAGTCTTCCAAGAATTCTTCGTTTTAGCTTCTTTTCTTCATTGCACTTCTCGTTTTCCTTCTTGTACTTTATTCTTGCGTCTTTGGAGTGACAACTTCATGAATTTTATCTTCTCTAATATAATCCAAGAGACTTTAATTTGTGGGGAATTCTTCGTACATGCATAAATCTTCTTTTTACGTCTTTTCATCACTTTTCCCTGTTTTTGGCTACATACACACTTTTATACGATTAAGTGACAAAAACATATAAAAATATCCAAATAACATATACAAAAACACTAATAACGCTTCTAAAAACATGTTAACTTTGAGCGTTATCACACTCGTTCAAGTTCTAGCAGACATAAGTCTTGGATCACAAATATAAACTGATAAAACGTTATTTTGACGAAAACAACTTATCATTTGTTAAAAACCATTGAGATCATTATCATATGCCATCACTAAGTTATAGGAACTATCCAAGTAATGATATCTGTCTCATATTTGAAGTTAATAACAAACTGCATAAGTCTTCTAAATTATCTTGATTAGTTAATTGATACATAAGAGCAAAACCTCAGTCCCTGTGGAACAACCTGGTCTTACCTAAACTCTACTATAAACGAGGGTTATACTGTTGGGAATTCTAGAAGTTACTGCTGAAGAATGCTACTGACAGGTTCCTGTGGATAGTTATAGTGGTTCCTGCTGATGGTAGTGTTCCTGCGGATAAAGTGTTTCTTCGGATATGGTGTATCCGTAGCTTTATAATAGATAGAGTTTAGTTATTTTAAGACAAGATATGTAGGATATCTGTCATAGTTTTAACATTTTTTTTTTTGGTAAGAGGCTTTAGGGTTTCTTGTAGTATAAAAGGAACCCTTGGCTAATGCATTATGTACGTGTTAAGAAAACAATATTAGTGCTTAATAAACGATCCATAGAGGATCAACGTATTTTAGTATTTTGTGTAGCTCTTGTATTTGAAATTCCGCTATAGAATACAAGTTGCAGAGATTCTCTATTTAGTGTGTTTGTGATTACATAGACATTACTAACGATCCACAGGCTCTAAGATCTATCAAGGTCTTAAGTTTCAACAAGTGGTATCAGAGCCTTAGGGGAGTCTCTGTACTACTAACACCAACTTCTCTTTTCAACCTTCACAATCAACACAATGCCAGGATCAACTGATGACTCTGAAGTCACACAACCACTCAACTCTATAACCCTACATCAACTCAACCTCACCAATAGCAATGCAAAATTTCCCTATCTCAAGAGGGAGGAATATGACTTGTGGGCAATGAAGTTGCAGAATTGGATCACTAACTGTGATTATCATCTGTGGAATGTCATTCTTAATGGGAACAAGTTAAGGAAGACCACCAGAGATCCTGATGGTAATCTGACCTACGTTGCTCCTACATCTGCTGAAAAAGTTTTAGCCTTTCAGAGAGAGAACAAAGCTAGAACTATTCTTCTTCAGGCTATACCAGATGATCACATAGGTGATTTCCACTACATGGACGACGCAAAGGATATCTGGATGGCTATCAAAGCTAGGTTTGGTGGCAATGATGAGTCGAAGAGAATGAAGAGATCCATGCTCAAACAACAGTTCCAAGAATTCCAAATCTCTAAGGAAGAAGGAGTGCACAAGGGGTATGACAGATTTCAAAGGATTCTAAGTCAATTAAAACAGATGAAGGCAAAGCCAGACAATGAGGACTGCATGTCAAGTTTCTTCGATCTTTACCTCCATCTTAGTTGCAAGTCAGTATTGCCCTCAAAGCTAAAGGTGGGCTTGATAATCTCACTTTTGATGATCTATATAACAAGCTCAAAAGTCTTGAGCCTGATGTTAGAACTCACACTCGTTCATCCACTCCCACTTATTCAGCTTTTGTGAGCACCACCTCCAATAAGCTGACTCACACTGCTAGCCCATCTTCATCAGCATCATCCACCTCCTACATCACTTCTAGACCAAAATCTCACTCACAGTCGAGTGATGTGATGGAAGATGTAATTAATTCTTTTGTTGCTGATTATGAAGATCAACAGCAACTGACCTATGAAGATTTTGATCAAGTGGACCCGCTGGATTTGGAGGAGATGAACTTGAAGTGGCAGATGTCCATGCTCTCAGTGAGTGTCAGGAGGTTTGAGAAAAAGGCTGGGAGGAAGTTCGGCTTCAAGGGAAGAGATCCAGCTAGATTTGATAGAAAGAAAGTCAAATGCTATAATTGTGGTCAGATGGGTCACTTCTCAAGAGAATGCTAGGGTAGGAAGGCTGATGATGATGTGAGGTATTCTGCCTATCAGCAGAAACAAGTGGAAGCTGGAGATGCTATAGCCATGATCTCTATGGATGAGCATGTGAACTGGAAGATACATGAGCCTGAAAGTGATGATGAAAAGAGTAATAGTACGGAGCAGAGTGGAATGCTGGCTTGGTGTGACACAGAGGATGAGCATGATCAGTTTGCCTTTATGGGCATCTATCAGGTACATAACTGTGTCTTTGGTTGTAATGCAAAATATAATGAACTAAAGGAGTCCTATGATGAGTTGAAACCTAAGTATAATGCATGCTATGTAGATCTTCAATCTCACAAAAATGCTTTAAAGACCTTAGAACAACAGAAAATTTGGTTTCAAAAGAATCAGCTTGCTTATGAAGAGAAGATAAGGGTGTTAGAAAGAGATTTAACAAATGCTACAAATGAGTTAAAATATTCTGAGAAAGAAAAAGCTAAAGTAGATTTGGAAAAACAAGAATTACAAGAAAAGCTAGATAGTGAGGTGGCTAGACATAATCAATGGCTAATTTCAGGTGATAAGTTAGCTAAATTTCTGTATGGTAGTCAATCTGTAAAATCTGAGATAGGTTTAGGTTTTCAGAAGTATGTTGGTGTAGAAGCAATCAATGATAGGTCTAAATCTACACCAGCAGGATTAGCAAATTATGTAAAAGAAGGAGAATTGCATGCTGTCCCTGGACCTATTAGAGGAGACCATATGCCCACCACTAAGACTTCAGACTTTGATGGATCACACCATCTTTATGGCAAAAAGTCAAGTGATTTGCCAGACCCTGATTGTAACTTTAATGACTTTGTCTCTTGTTCTAACAGTGACAAGTCCTCAGACCAAAGGTCTACCACATACACCAGCTGCGATTCAAGTGAAAAGTCTGACCTTCCCAAGACCCCACCCAAGTCTGTTATAGTTGCTGCTGATGAACCCAGTTCAGAGACAGCTTCCCTTGAAGACTTATCTTTTAATTCTCTACAAGACAATGTTTTTAATTCTACAAAAAACAATTCTGTTAATGTTTGTGGTTTGAATACTTTTGCTTGTTCTGGAACATCTTCTATTTTGAATAAATCTTCTAAAAAGAAGAAATGTTTTGTTTGTGGAAGTAAGTTTCATTTAATTAAGGATTGTAATTTTCATGAGCAGAGAATGGGTGTTTGTGCTAATTCAACCAGACCTAGACCAATGTGGAAAAATATTACTAATATACCCTCTTATGTTCCACAAGCAACTCACAAAACCAGCAGATCCAATCCTGCTGATAAATCAGTTTCTGCTGATAAATCAGTTCCTGCGGATAAGCCTGTTTCTTATGGTAGACCTTTTCCAGCCAGTTGGAAAAGACATGTTGCTAGACCATTTTATAGACCTAATAGTTCTAATTTTCAGAATGGTTTTTGTCCTAGTTATTATAACTCAATGTATATGGGGTGGGGGCATCATGGGATTCTGTTGTTAAGCCTTCAGCAGGTTGTTCTTGGAACCATATGGGACCTAATTTTCAAAAAGGAACCAAGAACAATGGTGGATCTTATGTATCTACATGGCCTAACACTTATGATCCACAAGGCAGACCCAAGTCAGTGATGACTTGAGTCTCCAATGTGTACTAATTTTTGTATATTCTTATGTTGTTGTTGTAGGAACATCCTCTTAAAAGTAAGGCAGTAGGCATAGTGGATAGTGGTTGTTCTAGAAGCATGTCAGGGAATAAAGAATTGATACATGATTTTGTACCCATCCATCAAGGAGGCTCTGTAACTTTTGGTGGAGGAGAAGGTAGAATCACTGGGAAAGGAACCATCAGAACTTCAAAGTTGGACTTTCAGAATGTGTACTTTGTGAAGGAACTGCATAACTTCAATTTGTTCTTAGTCTCACAAATATGTGATACCAAGAACAAAGTCTTCTTCTCTGAGGATGAATGTCTTGTGCTGTCTAAAGACTTTAAGCTTCCAGAAGATGCAAACATTCTGCTGAGAGTTCCTAGAAGCCACAATTTATACACATTCAACTTGAATGATGTCCAACCTGCAGGTGACCTAACATGTTTGGTGGCTAAAGCATCCCTGGATGAATCTAGAAAGTGGCATAGAAGGATGGCTCATGTGAACTTCAAGACCATCAACAAGCTTTCAAAACTTGGTCTAGTTGATGGGCTTCCTTCCAAAATCTTCACCAATGAACACAACTGTGTTGCATGCAACAAAGGGAAGCAACACAAAGCCTCCTACAAAGCCATCAAAGCTGTGAGCACCATATCAGAACCTCTTCAGTTGCTGCATATGGATCTTTTTGGTCCAACTCAAATCAGAAGTATTGATCACAAGTTCTTCTCATTGGTAATCACTGATGACTATAGCAGGTTCTGTTGGGTATTCTTTTTGAGAACTAAAGATGAAACTTTTCCAGCTCTAAAAGAATTTATATCCCTTGTTGAAAACCAGCTAAACAAAAAGGTTAAATGTATTAGGTGTGATAATGGGACAGAGTTTAAAAATGCCTTGTTAATAGAACTTTGTGGGTCTAAGGGGATAAAAAGGGACTATAGCAATCCAAGAACCCCACAACAAAATGGGTTTGCTGAGAGAAAGAATAGAACCCTGATAGAGGCAGCAAGAACTATGCTTGCAGACTCTAAATTATCCACTATGTTCTGGACTGAAGCAGTAAGCACTGCTTGTTATGTTCTGAATAGGGTGTCCATCACTAGACCTCATAACAAGACACTTTATGAACTTCTCACTGGTAAAGTTCCCAGTATTACACACTTTAGACCTTTTGGATGTCATGTGACCATTTTGAATACTAGTGATCAACTAGGAAAATTTGATGAGAAAGCTGATGAGGGGTATATTGTGGGTTATTCAGCTCATAGTAAGGCTTATAGGGTATATAATATGAATGCTAAAAAGATTGAGGAAACTCTTAACCTGAGGTACCTTGAAGAAAAGCCTAATGTTCAAGGTCAGGGTCATGCCTGGTATTTTGACCTAGACTATTTGACTGATTATTTGGGCTATACTAGCTATGTTTCTAACCAATCTGCAGGTACACATGAGTCTCCCACTAACAATCAAGAAGCCATGGATGCTGACTCTGACTCTGACTCTGTGTTTGAGGAAGCAACTATAGTTGTTCCTTCTTTTCCCTCTCCTCATGTTTCAGGTACCAATGATATACATGCTTCTGATGTGGATGGTGTAGATTCAAGTTATGCAGAGGCATTAGCTAGACTTCAGCAGCAAGAACATGCAGCCAAGGAAGCTGCTGATGAGCTTGGTTTTGAGTTTGCCAAAGATACTGAAGCACTCTTGAGACAATCTGCTAATGATGCCCGCAGAAACATTGAACCTGCTGATAGCAGTCCAGTTTCTGCTGAAAGTGTACCACGCGTTCCTGCTGATTCGAATACTGCTGATGCTATTTCTGCTGGACCATCCATTTCTGCTGATCCATTCCCCACTTCAACTAGTCCATCCCAAAGTTTTGAAGACCCATTTGGTAGATTTTCATCCCCCACTGATCTTTGTAATCATCAACAAGCTACTGGCATTTTCAATTCCTCTTCTTATGATGATGATTTTGTTCCTACACTGAATAATCTTCAACCCACTGTTGAAGTTAATCCCATCCCTACTAAGAGGATCCACACTATACATCCTCAAGAAAATATACTTGGAGATCCCAATACAACGGTTCAAACAAGGAGTTCAGTCAAGAAGGCACAATTTGGAGAATATGCTTTTGTTACTTATGTCATGAGTCAACAAAGAGACAATCACACAGATCACCAACATTGTATGTTTGCTTATTTCTTATCACAAGTTGAACCAACCAGTGTAGCATAAGCACTTCCCATTGCCAGTTGGGTAGAAGCTATGCAAGAGGAGATGCAACAATTCAAGAATCAAGAAGTTTGGATCCTTGTACCTCTACCTGATGGAAAGTTTGTAATTGGAACAAAATGGATCTTGAAGAATAAAAGGGATGTTAGGGGCATTGTGGTCAAAAATAAGGCTAGATTAGTAGCACAAGGTTTTAGACAGGAAGAAGGGATTAATTATGATGAAGTGTTTGCACCAGTGGCAAGGGTTGAGGCCATTAGAATATTTTTGGCCTTTGCATCTTATATGGGGTTTGTGGTCTATCAAATAGATGTGAAGGGTGCTTTTCTATATGGAGATATTGAAGAAGAAGTGTATGTTACTCAACCGAAAGGTTTTGAAGACCCAGAGCATCCTAACCNTGTTAGGGGCATTGTGGTCAAAAATAAGGCTAGATTAGTAGCACAAGGTTTTAGACAGGAAGAAGGGATTAATTATGATGAAGTGTTTGCACCAGTGGCAAGGGTTGAGGCCATTAGAATATTTTTGGCCTTTGCATCTTATATGGGGTTTGTGGTCTATCAAATAGATGTGAAGGGTGCTTTTCTATATGGAGATATTGAAGAAGAAGTGTATGTTACTCAACCGAAAGGTTTTGAAGACCCAGAGCATCCTAACCATGTGTACAAAGTAGTAAAAGCTCTCTATGGACTTCATCAAGCACCATGAGCTTGTATGCTCGGCTATCTGCATTCCTACTGAAGCATGGTTACAGAAGAGGTGCAATTGATAAGACCCTCTTTATCAAGAAGAATTCAAGGGATATCATTCTTGTGCAAGTATATGTGGATGACATCATCTTTGGATCCACTAAGGATGCTTGGTGCAGGAAATTTGAGGATTTGATGAAGGGTGAATTTCAGATGAGTGCTATGGGAGAGCTAACTTTCTTCTTGGGTGTACAAGTGCAGAAAAATCCTGATGGTATTTTTATCAGCCAAGACAAGTATATGAAGGACATACTTCAGAAGTTTGATATGGAGAATGTCAGAACTGCAACTACCCCCTATGAAACTCCCAAAACTAAACATAACCTTGAACCAGATCCTGCTGTCAATGTTCATTTGTACAGGTCCATGATTAGTTCACTTATGTATTTGACAGCTTCAAGGCCAGACATTAAATTTGCAGTCAGTGCTTGTTCTAGGCATCAAGTCACACCCTTGACTTCCCATCTCAATGCAGTGAAGAAGATCTTTAAGTATCTTAAAGGCCAACCCAACCTTGGTCTTTGGTACCCAAGAGAGTCTCCTTTTGTGTTGGAAGCCTACAGTGACAGTGATTATGCTGGTGCCAATTTAGATAGAAAGTCCACTACTGGAGGTTGCCAATTCCTTGGCAGAAGGTTTATTTCTTGGCAGTGTAACAAGCAGACTATTCTGGCCAATTCCTCTACTGAAGCAGAGTATGTTGCTGCTGCTAACTGCTGTGCCCAGGTTCTTTGGATACAAAATCAACTACTTGATTATGGGTTCAATTTCATGAACACTAAAATCTTTATTGATAACCAAAGTACTATATGCATTGTTAAGAATCCAGTGTATCATAATAGAACTAAGCACATTGAAATTAGGCACCATTTTATTAGGGATGAAAATGAGAAACACTTAATTCAGGTGCTTAAAATCCATACAGATGATAATGTGGCTGATCTATTAACAAAGGCTTTTGATGGACCTAGGTTTAATCACTTAGTTGTCCATATTGGGATGGTTAACCCTTGATTGCTAAGTTTGAGGGGAGGCATAGGCCTAAGGGGATGCATATGCCTCTGGGGAGGATATGTAGAATATGTATTTTGTATGTTTACTAACTTTGTTATGCAGGTTACTTGTTGTATATACTAACCATTATCAGGTTTAGATTGTCTTGTGTGTTTTGTTCTGTGTGTTTGTTTTGTAGATAAGTGTTTCTGCTGATGTTTTTGTTTCTGCTGATAAATGTTACTACTGAGGTGTGATTGCATCCGTAGAATTGACTCATATCAGTGGAATTGAAATAATTAAGTGTACTCAGGAAACAAACATCAAAGTAACAGTTAAGGGAAATGTAAATTCATTAATCATCAATGATTATTACAAAAGATGGTGAAACTACAGACCCTGACACAACTTGAATCATGACTCTAAACCCTGACACTACTNCTGCATCCGTAGAATTGACTCATATCAGTGGAATTGAAATAATTAAGTGTACTCAGGAAACAAACATCAAAGTAACAGTTAAGGGAAATGTAAATTCATTAATCATCAATGATTATTACAAAAGATGGTGAAACTACAGACCCTGACACAACTTGAATCATGACTCTAAACCCTGACACTACTTCACCTTTCCTTTCCCTTTGCTCTTCCCATCATCATCAGAGAGATCTGAATCAAACCCCTAGTTTGGAAGTTTGGAAGAATTTTCTGCTGATCCTGTTGGAGTTGAGGGAGCTTGACTTTGGGGTTCATCCTCATCTGAGGAAGTACAAAGGAAAGGTGGTATGAGATACCTAGGAGGTGGTTGGAGAGGAATCCAAGGATTGGAGTCTTCAGAAGATTCCGGTGACATGGCCGGATTGGAAACCTTGCTTGATGTTCCAACATCATTCATCTTCTTCTTAGAAGGCCTTTTGGAAATGTGGTTCTTCCCTGTGTTTGGGGATTCATCTGTGCTCCTTGTTGGTGATTCAATTTGGATTACAGCATCAGATGGAGGTTCAATAATTTGGGATTTTGAGCTCATGGTTTTTGCTATTGATGGATAATTAGGTTTTGTGTAAGTTTTGGATCTGTTTTATAGGCAAAAGTCAAAGTGTAGGTTCATTAATGCGTATTAGGTGGCAGAGTAAATACCCTAAGATCTTTTCTAAAGATATTTTTGCACAATACTGCTGAGGGTGATTTCTGCTGATTAAGTGGTTCCTACGGATTGCTAATACAGTTCCTGCTGATTGTAGTTCCTGCTGATAGAATGTTTGGAGTATTTCAGTAGAATCAAACTCAAGTACAGAACAATCTGAATGACAATTAAGAGAAAAACAAAAGTTCATTCATTATCAAAGGAGGGAATTACAATCAATCCAAACATCTAAAACTTAAAATCCATCAACAAAACAAATACCCACTACCAGACACCTTAACATCTACTCCTGCTTTCTCTTCCCTTTGCCTTTGGGATCAGATGTGCCTTCACCAGCCCCCTTGGTCCTCAGCATCTTCTCCACCTCCTTGGGCTTCATCTCAGACTGCCATAGCCTCTTGCAAACCAAGCGTAATACTTGTGGAGGTGGTTTTGGCAACCTCTTGGAAGATTGAGGAACTGGAATTTGGCTTATCCCAGCCACAACTCTCTTCATCTCTTTTGTCAGCAGCTTTGAGAGAGGTGGTGGCTCTAAAGGACCTTCATCCAAGTCTTCTTTGAACAACAACTCTAAACGCTTTGTATCATCAGAGGCATCTGAATCATATACCCAGCATGGAAGTTGTGCCAAATCAAAATCTGAGTCAGAAGATGAAGAAGGTGGAGGTGGCGGTGGTGGAGGAAGAGGAGCACCTACATTATGTCTTCTCTTCCGTGCTTGCTCCTTGGTCCTCATGCCACGTCGAGGTCTAAATGGCCTTGGAGCAGCTACAACTGGTGGTGGTGGATGAGGAGGAGCAGCTACATCATGTCTTCTCTTACGCGCTTGCTCCTTGGTCCTCATACCATGTCGAGGTCTAAAAGGCCTTGGTGCAGCTACAACTGGTGGTGGGGCATTGTCATGGTCAGATGAATCTGAAGAGGAGTCGGATGAGATTTCAATAGGGTTCAT
>LBNU01019495.1:0-19311 GCA_014162995.1 Artemisia annua
TGGAATTTGTTTGGTACATTAGGTTAAAAATTAATAACTTGTCTTATTATTTATATACAAATAAATAAATAAGGGTAACTTGAAAATATATATCTACGAGTGGAATAGAATGCAAATGATGTCGTGATGCAATGTAGACTAACCCTAGTCTAGGAAATGTACGATGGTTGAAAATGTGACTTAACCTACCCGGTCTCGTCACATGGATACCCGTAAACCCTGTTTACGTGAAATGTTGAATTGAAATTCAATGAATAGAAAATGTCGGGAATAATGAATTGACCTGAAAATTTGAGAAGTATGACAGGTACAATCTTTTATCAAATGATTAGGACTATAACAAACAAAACACAATTTTTGATTCATTGACCCAAATCCAGATCTTTGAGGGCTATAGCCAAGACCAGTGTGACCTCTAGGTGAATAATGAGAAGAGTTTCTAAAGTTAGCAGTATGTTAGAAAGAATTATTTGAAGGAACTGCTGAGTGACTAGCAGTCCTTTGATTAAAGTGAGAAAATACTGCTAGTTTTGAAAAAGGTTTAGAGAAACTCTTATCATTGATATTATTCCCTGATCCCCTAGTATTCCCATGATTCTTAAGAATCTCAACTTTGACTTCAGGTTTACTTGAATTAGATTGACCCTTAAGTTTATTCCTAAACTCTAGACTGTCTACCCCAAAACAAGAAACATCCTTCCTAGGTGGTTGAAAATTGCCAGTGGTAGGAGGAACAGCATGATACCCTTCATCTTTCTTAAATTCAGGAGGTGTTGGGCTTATGGGTTCCTCATCACTAGATGTGTTTTCTTCTGAACAAGTTTCAAATTCACTAGTTGAGAGTTCTTCTGAATTGACTTCATCCTTAGGACTAGGTGTGGTCTCATCTGAGCTACTATATTCAACACCATAACCTAGACCAGTTGTAACACTTGCTCTCCTTTATTTTTCACAGAAAATTACATGAGAAAGACCAGCTTTGTTCCAACTATTAAGTTTCTCTAACAAATCATCTCTTTCCTTAGTCATCTTTTCTAACTCAGACACCTTACATCCTAACTTCCATTCACTTAACTTTAACTGATAGTCCTGTTGTTGGTATTTTTCAGCCCAAGCTACTTCATTATTTTCATGTGTAATTATTTTAGCTTCTAAGGACTCTAAGGTCAATTGATAACCTAAGACTTCAGACCTAGNTTCCAACTATTAAGTTTCTCTAACAAATCATCTCTTTCCTTAGTCATCTTTTCTAACTCAGACACCTTACATCCTAACTTCCATTCACTTAACTTTAACTGATAGTCCTGTTGTTGGTATTTTTCAGCCCAAGCTACTTCATTATTTTCATGTGTAATTATTTTAGCTTCTAAGGACTCTAAGGTCAATTGATAACCTAAGACTTCAGACCTAGCTTTATTATGTTTATCTCTTTCAGACACATAATCACTAAGTACCTTTTGATACACATTATTGCACTTAAAGCATACCTCAGTAGCAGTAGATGAAGTAGGTGCAGTAGCAACCAAAGCTAGCAGGACAGGTGCATCTTCATTCACCATGCTCCAGTCAAAGCCTCCAAGATCTTTAGTGGAATCCAAAGCAGTGCATCCTGGTTCCTCATCAAAAGCTGTGCTCCAATCATATTCCTTCATGGCAACCATAGAGAGAGTAACTGGTTCATCATCAAATTCAGTACTCCAGTCAACCTCTGATAAGTTTTCTTGAGCCACAAATGCTTTTGGTTTTGGTTTAGGAAGCTCCTTGAGTTCAATCTTGGGTTTCTCTATCATCCTGTTTGCTTGATACTTGGCAAACTTACATTCCCTTGAAAAGTGACCAGTCTTTTGACAGTTAAAGCATTCAATCTTAGACTTGTCAAATGCAATACTCTGTTTGGCCTTGAAATCAATCCCTCTACCTGTTTTCTTCATGAACTTCTTGATCCTAGCAGTGATCATAGCAACTTGCCATATGATGTCAATTTCTTCTAGATCATCTTCTTCAATCTGCAGTAGGTCTTCTTCATAGGTAACAGGTAAAGTGGCTTGTTGAGCAAAGAATGAGCACACAACATCATCACAATTGATGTTGTTTGAGGGTTGTGAAGTGGTAGTAGACACAGTTGAGTAAACATCAGCAACAGTACTTTGAACTGGATAAGCAGTACTTTTAGTGGAAGTACTGCTTGTCTTGGCAGGAGACACAAAAGCAATATTGTTGGTTGATGAACCTGATTTACCATTCATCTCATGCTCATACACCTTCAAGTTGTTGTATAAATCATCAAAGTCCATAGTAGCCAAATCAGGTTGACCTCTGATCATAGTAGCAATCACATGCCAGATAGATGGCAAACTCCTTAGGAACTTCAAGTTTGCATCTTCAGTAGAGACTTCTACACCATGTATCTCTAGCATACTGAGAAGATTTTGAAATCTCTCATAGGCAGCATCAAGTCCTTCTCTTTCTCCAACAGCAAAGGTTTCAAACTGCTGCTTCAACAAACTTCTGTGCATCTTCTTGGAAGCATCATTACCTCCAAATCTTGTTTTGATAGCAGCCCACAGTTGTTTAGCATCCTTAGCATTATGAAACTTCAACAGGTGGCCATCAGGGATAGCAGACAGCAGTATGTTGAGAGCTTTGTCTTGATTCCTCTTCACAGTTGCAGAGAGTTGTTGCTGAGGTGGTTTAGGCTGTCCAGGAACAACTTCAGGTTCTTCTATAACTTGATTGCCATTGACAATGATATCCCAAAGTGCAGAGTCAGTAATAGCAATGTACTGCCTCATCTTCATGCTCCAGAGATCATACTCTCCCTTCTTGACTATGGGAATTCTAACAGTGGTGATGGATGGCATAGGTGTAGGTTCAGGTTGAGACATCTTGTAGGGTTTGTTTAGAAGATCGACTTGATTTAGGGTTTAGGGTTTCTTCTTAATCAGAGTTTCCACACAAGCTCTGATACCACTTGTTGGATCGTTATACTCTGACCAAACTACTTTATTATAGCTTGTCTAAGGTTTAGCAGTCTTGGATAAATCCTAAACTACTAATGATGAAACACTGAATTACTCTATTAAGTATGCGGAATTACTTAACAAAGCTAAGAAGAATTATAACAACTTCAACACTTTATATTAACCAAACTTTGAACCTGCTAATTGTACAGATTCACAAACAACCCTAATATAGCTAATATCGAACTTTAGCTTTTCTCTAAAAGTATTCGTATCTCTAATAATGACCTAGGGATCCTTTTATAGGCACAAGGAATACCCTAGTCGGTTTACAATACTTGAACGACAAGTATACAAACTCTAACTTTAGAATATTCTAGATTATACATAATATTTCTAATCTAATCTTTAGTCTTTATCTTCAAGCAGTACTTTGACTTTATCAACGAGCAGTACTTTGATCACAAGCAGTACTTTGACTTTAAACACTTTAGCAGCACTTTGGTCTTCAGCAGTACTTTGATCTTTTATACCCCAACACTAATCGTTTGGGATATTTTACCCACGCGAACGCGAATATAGTTGATAGATCTATTGGAGTTTGACAACTCCCGTTGTTATTAACATCTCTCTGGATGGTACCAATACGTACTATATTTGAACCCACTAAAGGATTAACTTTGGCAAGTTATCCTTCTCATCCCCTCATGGTTGGGTCTGCAGCCCCCATGACCCGAATTGTTAACGTGTGGTTCATGAGCTTAGTGCAACACACCCCACTCTTGATAATTGTGCATGCATCACAATTATCACACACACACACAACATATTCCCAGATGGGTGTAACAACGTAGCCCAGGGAACTTGTATTCACTAACACTTAAACGTATGATTCTCACTCAACACCTAGTGTTGACTTTTTAAGCATGTATCCTAGGTATATCACTATTACAGAGTTATGGCGGAAGGAGGCACTGAACTCGAGAGGATTTTCAAACCGGTTATCATTCAAACCTAATATAACACTTAGACTTTGGGACCTCATCAATAATAAAAGTATATCTTTTACTATAAAAACTCTGATAATTAA
Source organism: Artemisia annua (assembly GCA_014162995.1). NCBI lineage: Eukaryota > Viridiplantae > Streptophyta > Magnoliopsida > Asterales > Asteraceae > Artemisia > Artemisia annua. The sequence continues at coordinate 4,051 of LBNU01019495.1, forward strand.
ATGAATGATAACTAAATTTCTATAAACGTCTATTTTCGAGTCGTTTTCTATTACTGTAATTGTAATTCCATGAAGTAATAACCCAACCCTAAATCCGCTGCGAACTGTGAAAATGGGGGTGTTACACAGCGGAGCAAAAGAAAGCTAACGCGGTAAAAAGAAAATCACAGCGCTTCGCTGTTATAAAGGAAATCCTCTACAAAAAGTCCTTTCTTAGACCTTGGTTGCATTGTGTCGGACCACGACAAGCAGAGTACGTGCTGCGGAAAATCCACGAAGGATCTTGCGGCGTGCACGCCGGAACAAGATCCGCAGTGGCAAAAGCGAAGAAACTCTCTCAATTGTAACATATTAAAAATAATCTCCTCGCATGTACTCTTTTAATATGTGAAAACTATTTTAAATACTATAATAATTACTAATACCATCACAAACAACTAATATGAAAAATTATAAATATCGTAAACACCAAAACAAACAAAATACTAGAAATCTCAAAACCAACCATCAAAGTGTGCCAATTATGATAAAACATACCTTAAAAACACTACAAAAATCGTTACTTCAACTAACTTCTCGACCATAATGTACAAGCATCATATCTTTATGATAACGCTCAAAGTTAACATGTTTTTAGAAGCGTTATTAGTGTTTTTGTATATGTTATTTGGTTATTTTTATATGCTTTTGCCACTAAATCGTATCAAAGTATGTTTGTGTAGCATATGCAACCAAATGCAGGAAAAACGGAGAAAAAGTGAAGAAAATGAAGTATATACGATTACACGAAGATTCCCGAGTTCAAAGTCCAATCTATTACGCATTTCATAAAGGAGAACCTAAGTTTTTGACACTTCAAAGTTCCAAGTTCAGAGTTAATCAAGTTTGGATAGTGCATAAAGAACTACGCAAGAAAAGTCAAGTCAAATGCATTCAGGATCTACCATCCGATCGGTTGGACTATAACAGATCGGATAAAAGTAATGGTCAGATCCATCCGATCGGAGCCAACCCGCATCCGATCGGATGGATGCTACGGGATGGTTGCAGAATATTTTTGTGCACGAATTTTGGTCTTTTGTCCCATTGTTCTAGGCTCTTCTCAGTATCTTGTTGTCCAAGCTCCAGCATTTAAGTCCCTATTCATTGTGAGGAGTATATTACAAGACTAGAAGTACTCCAAGGGAAAAACCATTGAACACACAATTGAAGATACCATTTACTCTCATTACTACTCACATTTACTATCATCAACTAGCTCTCAAAGAACCAAATTCGTGCAGAAGGAACCAGGAAACTTTGGAGGTCCAAGGAAGCAACATTTGGAAGCCAAAATCTCAAGAAATCATCACCAATACTTAGGTTATCAATACCTTGTCATTTGTTATCAATTTCAAAGCATTGTAAGACTTAAAACCATGCATTCTAATGTTCAAGATTCTAAGTTTGTTTGCATGTTTGCTATGAGTGGCTAGTAGCCTTTTTACACTTGCTTTGATGATGTTTTATGCTTAGTGATAGTTATGATTGTGATAACATGTTTTAATTCAATTTCAAGTCAATCCTAAGAACCAATTGTACCTTAAGTTTCATAGTGACATTTGTTGAGTCAAGTTTAACTAATTGATAATAGTTTCAAGGGTCGAAAGATTTGTTATTATTCAACTAGTTATAATCATTTGTCTATGAATGATTGTTTTTCACCATAATTATTCTTGACTAAACAAAGAAACAAGAAGTATGATTGTAATAAGAATGCTTTTATAACATCAAATCGGATTGTTTGTAAACCTCTAGTTGGACGAAAGTGTAGATGTTTATGAGCAATTGTAACCTTTTTGTCTATGAATGGGTTACCTTTTGTATTGACCATTTCCTAAGAGTATTTGATTTATAATAAGAGATTGTTCTTGTGTTTAAGATAGTCACCATACCTTATGAACCTTGGATTGATCTTGAATTGATTGGTTTAAACTTAAAGCTTGTTTTTATGAACTCAAATCTTGACGAAGGTTTAACTTGTAGAAACAATATATTAGACCACCATCTAATTATCATAACCAACATGTTATCAAAAGTTATCACAATCATGCGTGTCATTAAGTAGAAAACTAGTCTAAGCAAGTGTAGTTTTTAAATTATTGAATTTGCTTATTATCTTATTTGCTCGTATTAGAGATTTACTTTTAGACTTATATTTTGATTCACTCACAAATCCCTGCGAACGATCCCGACTTACCATAATATCTTGCTATAACGGACGAGTTCACTTGCTCGTATGTGTTGTTTCTAGATTCGGTAATTCATCATAATAAATTTAAAACTTGTACTCATAATCGACACATCAGTTTAACATAGCTCGACTTAGCTTCGTTTGCTTATGACCAATGTAATAAAAGTAATTTGTGCTCCGAGTTTCTTGACTACTATAAATATCTCACTCAAATACACTTTATTCGACAATTATGATTTTATATTGACTAACAAAAACCAACTATTAACAAAATCATTTTGACTATTTGTGATAACAAAATCACAACTGATTAACTTATTGACAAACAAAATGACAAAAATTAGTGCTGAGCAATACGCTACAAACAATTAGAACTAGCGCGAGTGCATCGTACGGGTCGGATGGCCTCGTATCACTATTTATTCAACTTGGAGGTATGGATAACTGCATTAATAGCAATATCTCTTTTGGTTAATCGACAAAACCCCACCACTAACAATGGCATTCCTTAACCTTGTGCAACATACTTTGACGTGTGAACGTCCAAAACAAGAAGAAGATACTGATAAGGAGGGATGATCGATGAGGTCGCTTAAGCACGCCAATATGTCCATCTTATGGACTTTTTGATTTCTTTATTCCACACTCTTATAAAAAAACTCTTTTGTCTTTGCTTTTTCTAACTTTTTTTTTTGTGGTAATGGGACCCTTGTCAACTACATCGAATTTCATTTCGTGAAAAGGACAATTTTCACATCGAAAATTCTCTATGTTTTCGGTTGGTGATAAAAAGGATATAATTTATGTTGGATACGTAATAATCAATTCCACCCGTTCAAAAAAGGTCGTTCGTCTTCCATGTTCAAGAAATGGTGGAAAGAAATACGNGTTGTTTGATTCGAGCTTTGATGCAAAGCGTGTATTTTTCGAAATACAAGTGTGTTTTTTAAAATTAATATAATGTGTGTTTTTGAAAATTTGTTAAGTTTATAATTGATAAAAAAAAGAAACATAATTTAAGTTGCCAAATTTTTAAAAAGCTGCCAAGTAAAGCTACCTGAAAGTTATTTAGACAAATTAGATTAATTTAAATTTCAAAATTTAACTATTAAATTTCAAGGAAAAAGATATACTCTTCTTTAGATAATAGAGATTAAAGGAATAACAAAATTACTACTCCCTCCGTCCCATATTAAATGTCCATGTTTGACTTTTTAAGTCTTTCTTTATCAACTTTGACCTTAAATGTTTTTGCTTGTGTTATATAGTATTTGATAAAAAGTATACACAATGAAAATACATTTAAAACTTAATCCCTTCATATATTTTGTATCAAGTATTATATTACACAAAGAAAAATATTTAAGGTCAAAGTTGAGAAAAAAAGACTTTAAAAAGTCAAATATGACATTTAATATGAGACAAAGGAAGTAAATTTGTGTTTTACTTTTATCAACAGATGAAAAGCTGTTCAAAAGAAAAAAAAAACAGACGAAAAGAGAGAGAAAAAAAAAAAGATAACATATAGGGTCTGTCTGGTAGGGGCTTTTTGGGGAGCTGTAAGTTTTTTGTTACAAAAATTATCTCCTCTAAAATAAGTAGCTACATTTAGATACATTAACTTTAAGCTTTTATTTCAAACAAATAGCTCCGAAATGAAAAGTTTATTCATGAAGCTTTTTAAACATCTTAGAGTTGTTAAAATTTTAAATTACTTATATACTCTCCAAACATTTATTTACAGTTATAAATATGTCTTTTTATGTCATTTTACATCTTATAATTACATTTAACAGCTAACTTACCAAACATACAAAAAGTAATGTAGATAATACGCTTTCTTTAAAATGTATCAAATTAGTATAAAACGTTTACAAGTTACTATACGTATATACTCGCGCAAAACGACGGTGTATTGCGGCAAATAGTTATACTTGTGAAAGCGTGATTATGGTTTAACCCTTGATGCAAAGCTTGTGTTCTTTGAAATAGAAAGAGTATGTTTTAGAGAAATAAACCATGTTTGCGATTTAAGGGTTTCTAAAGGTATACATGGGAGTAGTAGATTTGATAACGAGAGTAGATGCAATATGTAAAGAGTATGCAAAGTATGATATCGACAAATTAAAGGATGCAAACAATAATATGAATGTTTGTCATATATAATATCCACTTGGTCTAAATGTTTTCCTTCTAGACAAAGCGGAAAAGAGGAGTGGGGTTTATTCCCTAAATGCAAATGTTCGAGGAAGGTATATTGCTCACTTAGATGTCATTCTGATCGACAATAGAATCACTACTACTAACTAGTTGTTCCAAAAAATAAATTAATTAAAAAAAATGTTTTGTCATATATAATATAATATTGTCATATATAATAGATCAAAAGTCTTTACTTATGTTTGTTTGAATTTCGTCTAGTGTTTGTTTGAATTTCGTGGGATATATAATACTGTTATATATAATTTTCATTAAATTTTAAGTTTTTAAAAACTTAAGATTCAAAAAAAGTCATTAATCCTTTATAAGTAGTAAAGATAGTTTGGAGCATAAGGTATCAGGAAAAAGGGTGCTAGACTCAAAAAATTAATCCACAAAATGAGTTGGATTTGTTTGATTGGTGTATTTAAAAAGAAGAAAGAGAACATATACCAAAATACACCAATCAAACACATCCAACTCATTTTGTGGATTTATTTTGTGGAAAGTTTTTTGTGGGTCTAGCACCCCTAATGAAGAAGAGACATAAGTAAAAAATCTATATGCATAGTGATACCACCTACTCGTATCAATAGTAGCACTACTTATAGCGAATGAAGGCTTCTGTAGAAAATATAGAAGAACAGAGAGTTGTAGACCGAATACTTCATGATTTCATTCATCACGATGAGTTTAAATACTCATAACAAGATAATCCTAAACAAAGATAAATACTTATCCTAATACAACTCGAACACATACTCGACACATATCCTAAACAAAAGATAATCATGATGGTTATCTCCCAACCCATCGCGTATTCCAAGTTCCAAACTGAGTAGTTGTTATCCTGTTGGCTTGTTCCATCCCATGAACCACCGGTGTATAACATTCCCCCTTCCTTCAAAAATTACCTTGTCCTCAAGGTTATAATCTGAATTGGCAGTTTCTACTGCTATCTNCTAAACAAAGATAAATACTTATCCTAATACAACTCGAACACATACTCGACACATATCCTAAACAAAAGATAATCATGATGGTTATCTCCCAACCCATCGCGTATTCCAAGTTCCAAACTGAGTAGTTGTTATCCTGTTGGCTTGTTCCATCCCATGAACCACCGGTGTATAACATTCCCCCTTCCTTCAAAAATTACCTTGTCCTCAAGGTTATAATCTGAATTGGCAGTTTCTACTGCTATCTCTTCATCCGCGGTCGTCACCTGTCTGGGATCGTCACCATCATCTGCCATTAATAATAAGAACTTACCGGGACACTTATGACCTCGCATCCACTTGTTATCACTGCTGAAACATAGCCCTTTGTTCAGGCGTTCTAGACGTTCAGTGGGTGAAATCTACTTGATAGCAAGTGAATGAGCATTAGTGTTGGTGGTAGCTTGCGTGGGTGTTAGTAACATGGGTGGCTTACCCACATCCACATCGGAACTAGCAACTGAAAAACACGTTGTAGGTTGCTTTTAAGTAACAACACGGAATCGCGGCATTAGTTGTGTGGACAATGGTAGGAGACCGTTGGTCCTCTAATCACGCTTCGATAATGCGAGCCAAAGAAAAAGCTTCGCCTAGTGTAGTATGTTTGGAGACCAGAAGTTCCCGTTGCAGGTTCAGTTTAAGGCCAAATATATAAAATGATGTGAGTAAGGATTTCGAGATATCCGTGACCCGATTCATGGGTTTTTCAAACTCACTCTGATATTGTGCCACCGTACCCATTTGCAAAAGCTTGGACAGCATACCATGAGGATCCTCATAGGACCAAATCGTTTTCTGACATTCTCCGAAAACCCGTTCGAACAATTGATTAATTTGTTACGAGTCATCCACCGAAACCATTCACCCGCGTCGCCTTCGAGGTTGAAACCCACAACCCTAAGTCTCTGGTCGACTGGTGTATCCAAAGGGGCAAAGTACTCGGTAATCGCGAATATCCAGTTGTCAGGATCAGCACTTAAAATTTTGGAACATCCAACTGCATGGATCATGGTATCGCTGACACCGAATCACAGCCTACTCAATTACAATTCAGTGCCAATGTTTTGGCAGCTTCCAATTCCTGATTCAATGCCGCAATCTGACTTGTGAACATGTCTGACTGCTCCTTCAAGAGCAACCGTATGGCCTTCCGTTTATCGCGAAGCAATAAAAGCACCAATTGATACCACCTACTCGTATCGATAGTAGCTCTACTTATTCATTAACATGATACCTTGTGCTCTAAGAACTCAATTTCATTTAACCTTGGATCTCACATGGATCCAGGTACGTATTTACTAGCGGGGATTGTATATATTAATTATACTAAAACTCAAAACTTTACGGGGTCATTAGTGAAATTTTACGGATCCCGTTACAAGTTAATATGGCTGTTGATTGGTTGTTTGATTGTGGGTTTAGAATTTCGAGGCCCATTAATTAATGGACTATATTGTTGGAAAATTTTGATTGGCCTTCGTAGCATAGTGGATCGACTATTCACCACCCGTTTTGGTGTAATCACGGGTTAAGCTTTGTACGTTTACATTGGAATGCTAAAGACCTCCTAATCCATGTACGATACTACCAAAACATAACAAGTGTACACCTAAAACTTTCCCAGAATTTGCACACAAAAATTCCACCGCCATTGATTTTATCTTCTCCGGGTTTCTCTCATCTCCTAGAAAATTCCACAACCATATCTTTATTGCTAAAGCCGGATCCAAAATTCGGTTGTTCCTGAAGCTTCTTCATAACAGCACCCCTTTTCAGAACTCATCAAAATCAATAACCCTAAATCAATAACTAATAATCATGGAATTGATCTTTAAAAACACACGACATCTTGACTCATCAAAAACACGAAACCCAGTTCAATGAAAAACACAATTTATTTATATCTAAACTTCAACAAATCTGTAACTTAAATAAGGTATTGATTTAATTTGATACAGATTGATTATTTGTGTTTTTTCTATGTAAATTCCCATATGGGTTTTGTTTTTATGATGATAAAGTTTGATTCTTTTTATAAAAAAATATGTCTTTATGTTTTGTTGTTTTAGCTTAATTTGATTGGATTTTTTTTCCTTATGTGGATTTTATTAGATGACCATAGAATCCGTAACAACTATACAATCTACTGTACATTCTTTTTCCATCTAAATTTTAATCTTTTTCTTTTTCTTTTTGTGATTCAGGGGTGTTTCGAGTAAATTTGAGTGTTGATGCTTGCTTTGTTGATGCTTTTGAACAAAGTATCAGTGGAACTACATGCTTCTTGGCTTCAACAGCCCAAGAAGTTTGTTGCTACATAAATGTGGGTTCCGGATATCTTTTAACTTTCTTTGCATATGCAGCATCTACGCACGATCAAGATGTTTTTAGTTTTAATCCAGAAGAAAGGTGTTGTAATGGAATCAAGGAAGCCTTGAGTAGGTACAAGGAGATTTTACCCCATCTAATGCTTGCAGGTGATGAAATCTTCTATACCATTTTCAACAATCCTGCTTACTATTTCAGTTTTAGCGTTCCTTCTGCATTCTTTTTTGGTTGAATTATCTGTTATGTTGCCACAGGTCCGTCCTCATTTGCCCGTTATTGAAAAGGCTATGACAATCGTTGAAGAAAGTAAAGGACAGTATCACGTGTTGGTCATCATTGCCGATGGGCAGGTATATCTATCAGTTCATATATCAGATAATAAAACTAAAGTTAACGCTTTACTGTAAAAATGTCTTTCATCTCTTTGACCACTATTGAACGGTAGCCAGCATGTGTGACCACATTTTGTTAATGTTAATCATATGACATGATTCTGTGAAACTGCATCATTCACAAAAATTGTTAAGTAATTAGAATTTTCAATATAGCTTCAACTTCATTTGTCACCATAGGCAGTAGGTCTTCTAAGTAATTACAAAATTGTCAATTGTCAATTGTCAATATAGCTTCAAGTGAAAAAATTGTCAAGTAATTAGAATTATATTGACAAGTTATGCTTTATTAGTTGAAATAAAGTGGTTTGAGTGATTTGATGTCATTCTTATAAGAAGTAATTTTTTTTGGCAAATAGATGTTAGGTTACTCCTCGAGAAAAGCCTAGGTCTAAAAAGGAGAACCTGACACGGCCGGCTTCATCTGAGCAACTGCACCAGCAACATAGCCTTCCTGTGGCTGTAGTGAGTACTTGAACTTTTGATTCTTCGTAATACTATTTTTTGCTTGGAATTGTCTAAAGCATCGCTGTTTTGCAGGGTTGGTTTGATGAATATCGAGAGAGACAATGGTTTTGATAGCTATTAACTTTGAGCTAAACACAACATCCATCTGCACATCTTACATCGATCCTTGACGATGCATGTTGCGCACAGTCACTTACGGTGAGCCTTTCCAGTGAAGGGGTATAATGGCATTTCGGAATCTCAATCTTTTGGACGGATATAACCTTGCTCACACTTTTTTTGGAAGGCACGATTAGAAGGTAATATTTTGAAATTTATTCTAATAATATATGTATCGAGCCAGTTGCATAACTCCTTGGTTTTTATATTAGTATCGAATTTGTTTTTGTAGGATGTGTTAATAATACATTCAACATTTTTGAAATAGTGGATGGGAAGACAAATCTTAAGAAGTGCTCCTTTCAAGCTCTTAGGCTACTTGGTGGCCTTTCTATCGAATCAACTAATCGTATGCAAGTAATGCTCTTTTCAATAGATGGTTGTTTATTAGAGTTGTAATCTTATTACACTTGCTCGATTTTTGTCCGGTATTACAGTATAAATGTATAATACATAAGACTATGTTGGGAATTACAATTAAGTTGATAAGACAAAACATGTGAAACATGAGGGACTTATGGTGACAAAGGAAGAAACTTCACAAAAGGAAAAGATTACTACGTATCTTTTGTTATTCTAGTTTATTCCTTTGTAACCCTAGTATCTCTATTATATAAAGAAATACAGGGAATTGGTTTAATGGTACGTACAAGATGTAAAAATACAGGAAAGGTGTGTGTGTGTCCAGGCGTGTTTCTACACCATGTAGACGCCTAGGTTAGTGTTGGTTTAAGCCCCAAGGATCTTTATGATTACTGTTAGGATGTAACCGTGCTACACTTGATCACGTAGCATTGGGGCTGTTGGTGTTTGTTAGTGTTAGAGATGATGACGAAGAAACCTTGTAGCAATAATAATGATGTTTTTGTTTATTCCGCTGTGTATCGTGTTCTTATCATTATTATTGTGTAATCCCTAGATGAGGTCTAACCAACCTCGAGCTAAAACGATCTTAACAGACTATAGTCTACAGGAGTTCAAAAATCATATTTAAGTTTATTGTTTAATTGCTATCATCGAATTAGAGAGTTAATTTGCTTACATTTGCATTGTAGGACCTTAGATCTAACTAAATCACTAATCTTTGAAGCACTTTGGTAACTTGAATGAAGTGTATGTTAGAGAGAGAAAGTAGAGAGATAAAGAAAGAAGGCTTTTATTAATAAAACACACACATTACACACTCAAGTACCCCTCTCAAATGAGGAGGATTATGCCTTTTATACTTCCATCATATGAGATGGATGGGCTTTCTATGGGCCTTGTGGATTGGGTTGGATTACAACATAATAAACAAGATTAGCATGACATAACTTCTAACCTATTAGCTTAGCCCAATCCACGAGCTCATTGACTATTCTATTACATAAACTACGACACGTTACAAGGTTATAATTATGAGAATGACCATCACTTTTTTATATATTTCTTTAATGCTAACAATCTCCCCCTAAGGGGTGGTCATTCGAATGATGCTCCACGTGATTAGGTCTTCTATCTTCTTTGTCTTTGAACTTTGTGTGTCGTTGTAGAATAGTCTTTAATCTTTGTTCCTTCATGCTTTGTGATCTTTGATAAATGACTTTTCTTTGTTCTTTGTTCTTTATTCTTTATTCTTGTTGTTGTGGTTGTGATTGTATTATGGTGCATCTACCTTTCGTCACTTCTTTGTCTTTGGTGGTTATACTCCTTTCCAACATGCTCATACGTCTTTAGTCTTTAAGATACATACATTTGCTGTTCCCGTTCTTTCACATTGATCTTTGTTACTTTACTTTGTAGATTCTTTCACATAACATAGAATCTTTTTTTGACCTCTTCTTTGCATCGATCTTTGGTGAGAAATTTCTTTGACTTTGAGATATATGTATGAGCATGTGGAAACTGGTGTCACGATGGTGGTTGTAGCTGCATAAAATTAGTTAGTAATAAAACAACCAGTACTTACAGGTTCGGAATTAGAGATCGTTGACAGCATAGTGTGAAAACTCTCTCTAACCCTTACCAAGGCCATTCCTAATCGAATACCCCCGAAAGGGCTTACACTGACATACCGAAGTACACCAACGATTAGGTGAGTCGCTTGATATCACCCCATGACTGTAGACCATTTTGAGACCTTCGCGAACACTAAGCATAACCCACAAGAGATTACCGAAGTGACCTGCTGTCAGGGCTGTTTGATGTTGACCCTGGCAGGATTTCCGTTCAATCATTGAGAAATACCTAAGTAAATCCTCTCATAAACGTTCTCGGTAGATTGCTAAGATCTGCGTAGGACTCGATAATTTACAACTGATGTCCATTGATGTAGAATCACCAGTGTAGAAATATTAAGTGTCCTTAAGAGATCTTTGATGTATCTCATGGCTCTAGACTCAATAAGNAGAAATACCTAAGTAAATCCTCTCATAAACGTTCTCGGTAGATTGCTAAGATCTGCGTAGGACTCGATAATTTACAACTGATGTCCATTGATGTAGAATCACCAGTGTAGAAATATTAAGTGTCCTTAAGAGATCTTTGATGTATCTCATGGCTCTAGACTCAATAAGTGCACATTTTAGTCGTCGGAGCTGTGGAGCAGAGTACCTCCTCTTCAATATCAACACACTCGTAATGAGTGGTCAATAGATTATGCAGGGTTCTCCGTGAGAAATGAAACAAGTATCTTTTGAGAGATACCTGAGTGGCTAAGAAGGTTTAGTGCATTGCGTCACTGGGTCCATGACGTCTTTATCTTCAATACCGATGCCGCCTTAGCGACAACCAGTAGCATATGAGTTGAACCTGGTGTCTGCCCTAAGGTTGAACATATGGAGGGCTATTTCTTTTCACCCTTTCATTTGCTTTTCTTTTTAATTCTTCAACCCCTTCTTTTTCCTTTCTCATTTACTCCTTTTTTCAATCATACCTAAGGACTTCTAATTCTACTATATTGGAATTGTCCTTGGGTAGATCCCTCCGGCTCTGGCGGATCATAGGACGGTTTTTCCTAACCTTAGTCTCCTTATAACTTCATGACTATCCTATTGTTGATCATATGCCATAAAACTTTTTGTAAAATCTCTCAAAGTGTTTTATGATTATAAACATTTTGGTTAACACTTCGAGAGTTTTGCATTTTTCTAAAGTACTCCCCCTTCACATGTGCTCATAAGTTTTTAATATAAATTTGCACATCTTGGGTAGAGTTCGCACTTTTTGAATTGATCGACTTTCAGTGAACAAGACCGATTCGAGACACGTTTACATCACTACTTAGACTAGCTTGAAATTATTACCCGGCCTGGTCAAGTCCAAAGAAAGTTTCTCGAATTGGTACATTCTACTTAGACAAGTCCTATTCGAGACACGTTTACATCACTGGTTAGACCAGCTTGAAATTATTACACATCCAGGACAAGTCTTTTCGATTACAGACATTTAAGTTTCGTCAATTCGAGGGTTATAAGTGAGTCGAGCTCTTTTGAGATTCTGCCATAATCTTTAAACATTTATGATCACATTTTAATCACGTCTTCTCCCCCTCAAAAATAGCATATTATGATATTTTTGATATCATTTGATTAGTAGAAAAAGCTTTTGGAGAGATAGACGGATTTGTTTTTGAATGAAATCGGAACATTTTTCTTATGGTATTTATAATCCCCCTTAAAGAAAGCATATTTTTAAACATAGAGTTTAAAACCAATTTTAAGGGTTTGGAGGGAGTTATCTTTTTGAAATACGAGTTATGTACTGAAATGTACACAAGTCTTTTTGTGAAAACGAGTTTTTGCTTGAAATCTTTTCGTTTGTTTATACTCGAACTTTTTGAAAATGATTTCGGTTTTGAACGTTCGAGTCCTGATCTGAAATGATCAGAAGTCATTTTCCGGGTCCGGGTTTCGTACTGAAGTATACGAAAGCCATATTTTTTGAGAAAATTTAAGAAACGACATGTTTTAGAAAACATTTTGGTGAACTCCCGCTCAAGCATATGTACATATCCGTGTCATTTTTGAATAACATTTCTAGAAATATACATAATATCGATTATACGAGAGACATGTCGTGAGAAGAATATTTTTGGATTTTTGATTTTATATTGTTTTTGTATTTTTGAAAATTTTAAATTTTTGTAGTTTGTTTTTGTTGGTTTTTCAAAATTTGTATTTTGTTTTTCAAAAATATTTACAGCGAAGTGGTTTTGAAAACATTTTTCAAAAAGATTCGAGAAGACGTTCTAACTCCTTAGGGGTTAGGCTTCGCATGCCAATTCGTCAAACTAAATCGTCAAACCGATCTTTTGGAAGGGCTTTAGTAAATAGATCGGCGAGTTGGTATTCTGTCTTCTCGAAAAATAATTCAATAGTACCCTCTTCTACGTGCTCTTTGATGAAATGATAGCGGACTCTAATATGCTTAGTCTTTGAATGTTGCACGGGATTGCACGAGATGGCTATGGAACTTTTCGAGTCGCAATACAAAGGTATTTTGTCGAAAGTATAGCCATAATCTGTGAGCTGTGTCCTCATCCAAAGAACTTGGGCACAACACGCAGATAGAGACACATACTCGGCTTCTGCGGTAGATAATGCAGTGCAATCTTGCTTTCGTGACGACTAGCCTACTAGCTTTTCACCCAAAAATTGTGCTCCACTTGATGTACTTTTTGCTGTAACTTGATCACCTGCATGGTCGGCATCTGAAAAGGCTATTAGTTTAAATTCCGAATCCTTCGGATACCAAAGTCCCATGTTAATGGTTCTTCGTAGGTACCGAAAGATCCGTTTAACCTGTTGGAGGTGAAGTTCGGTAGGCTTTGCCTGAAACCATGCTAACAAAGAAACAACAAATTGAATATCGGGTTGACTAGCAGTTAGGTACATGAGAGAACCGATCATGCTCCGATATTTCTTCGGATCGATGGGTTTCCGATATAAATCAGCACCTATTTTTGGTGAAGTGACCATTGGTGTACCAACAGAATCACAATTTTCCATACCATTTTTTTTTCAAAATCTCAATTGTATATTTAGCTTGATTAATAAAAATACCATGAGGGGATTGATGTATTTGTAAACCAAGAAAGAATTTAAGTTCCCCCATCATGGACATTTCAAATTTACTTTTTATGACATTTTCAAAATGTTTTGAATGGTTAGGATTGGTTGATCCAAAAATAATGTCGTCCACGTAAATTTGAACAACAAAATGTCATCTTTGTATTTTCTTGTAAACAAGGTAGAATCAACCGTTCCTTTGGTGAAATTGTTTTTGAGCAAGAAAGATGATAATTTGTCATACCACGCTCTTGGAGCTTGTTTTAAACCATAAATGGCTTTCTTAAGCTTGTAGAAGTAGTCTGGATGTTCTTTGTCAATGAATCCTTCTGGCTGAGTCACATACACCTCTTCTTTCAGAGTTCCATTCAAGAAAGCTGTCTTAATGTCCATCTGATAGACTGTGATGTTTTTGTGAGCTGCATAGGCTAAGAAGATCCGGACTGCTTCAAGTCTAGCTACTGGCGCGAATGATTCCTCGAAATCTATCCCTTCTTCTTGTGCATATCCTTTAGCTACGAGATGAGCTTTGTTGCGAATTACAGTCATTTCCTCATCCTTTTTGTTCTTCCACAACCATTTGAGATCAATAACAAGTTTGTCAAGTGGTTGTTCAACAAGTTCCCAACTATCATGTAACTGGTATTGAAGAATTTCCTCCTGCATCGCTTCTATCCGTGCATTTTCTGGCATTGCTTCCCGAATGTTCTTAGGTTCTTTGAGGCTTAGTGAGCAAATGNGCTTTGTTGCGAATTACAGTCATTTCCTCATCCTTTTTGTTCTTCCACAACCATTTGAGATCAAGAACAAGTTTATCAAGTGGTCGTTCAACAAGTTCCCAACTATCATGTAACTGGTATTGAAGAATTTCCTCCTGCATCGCTTCTATCCGTGCATTTTCTGGCATTGCTTCCCGAATGTTCTTAGGTTCTTTGAGGCTTAGTGAGCAAATGTAGATACACAATTCGAGATCTGTGGCAAGTTGTCTTCTCGTCTGAACTGGCCTTGAAGGTTCACCAATAACGTGTTGAATTGGATGGTCTTTCGTCCACTGGAGTGTAGAAGGGTACCTTGGGTTTAACATATGCGTGTTAGATGGTTCTTGTAACCTTGAAGAGGATTCAGCAGAGTCTGTAGCAAACGGGTTTTCAAATACTTCTTCTTCTTCTAACGCAACATTTTTTTGGTTTTGTGTTGGTTCTTCTTGAAAGGTTGTGTTTTGACTTTGCTCATCAACTCTTGGTAGAACAATTTCAATGACTAGAGTTGCTGGAGTAGATGTTGATGATGTTGAGGGAGTGGGTGTGATAACGCTCAAAATTAACATGTTTTTAGTCGCGTTATTGTGGATTTTATGGTCACTTTTATGAACTTATCGTACTTAATTGAGCATAATTCGTATTTTAGGTTCATGGAAGCTCAAAGTAAGGAAAATG
>LBNU01019495.1:19528-49080 GCA_014162995.1 Artemisia annua
ATTGGTGAATAGTTTATCTAGAGTGTGGTTGCTATAGTTCCACGTGTTTCTTATCATTGTAATTCTCAAGCTAGTTTGGTTAAATTAGAACTTGTCTCATTTATTGTTTTGATTAATTATTACTGTGGTTTGATCCGTGACAATCATAACCACCAACTTTTACTTGCTTAAACAAACAAACAACACTTGAGTGCAACCAAGTCTCTTGGGACGACCTTGATTTACCACTACTATACTACAATTGACTAGGGTATACTTGCCCGAATGTGTTCCTAGTTAACCGGTAATTCTTGTTTCTATAAATTTTAAAACATGGTTGGCAAAACGCACATCAAGTTTTTGGCGCCGTTGCCGGGGATTTGGTTTTGCATTCCTTTGTTTGTTTGCTTGTTGATCATACGTGTTTATTTGATTGTTTGTTTGAATTGATTACTTGATTGAAATTGCTTATTTTGTTCTTATGATCCGGCATCGTCGCACATCAGGGTGCTTCAGCTTCGATTGTGGTAGATGCATCTTGTGTTGGTGGTGGTGGTGGTTGATGATTTTGAGCAGATGCAGCGGAATGGTGTTGAGATGCATTTGTCGAAGGTCCACCATAGTATTCATCAAACATTAACTCAAAGAAGTTTTCCAGTTCTTGTTCTGAAGGTTTATTGGGTGTTGTTGATTGAGCTCCTTTAGGTACGAGTCCTGAACTAATGTGTCCAGAAGTCTGCATGTTTGGTGCGGGTCCTAATCAGGTTTGATTAGAAACCATCGGATTAAGCGCGGGTTCTAGAGCGAGTCTCTCAGAAGCCATTTGTGAAATTTTGTCAAACTTCACATTCATCGTCTCCATTACCTTTTTTTCTTCTATTATACACCCTGAATGCCCTCGAGTTTTCTGAATATCCAATGAAGATTCCAATATCACCCTTAGCTTTCAGCTTCCCTAGATCTTCTCTGTCGTTCGTCGGATAGCACGTATGGTGTTTTATTGAATCTTGGATGGATTAGGGATCGGTTCTGAGTAAAACAAGCAGTGGCTATAGCATCAGCCCATAAGAATAGTGGTGCACTAGAATAAATTAGCATTGTGCGAGCAGCTTCCATAAGTGTTCTATTTCTTCTTTCAACTACCCTATTCTGCTGTTGAGTTCTAACAACTGATGTTTGATGTGTGATTCCAACATCTTCAAAATAGGTTCTTAACTCCTGATTAGTGAATTTTGTGCCATTGTCTGTTCTTACAATCCTTACTTGAGCTTGAAGTATAACTTGAATGCGCTTCAGAAAGGTGATGATGATGCCTAGTGCTTCGGCTTTTGATCTCAAAAACTTTACCCAAGTATATCTTGAATAGTCATCAACTATAACAAGAATATATCTCTTCCCATTTATGCTTTCAACTCTCATTGGGCCACATAAGTCCATGTGCAACATATGTAACCTTGCTTCTGAACTAGGTACGGTTTTGGGTTTATAGGATGCTCGTTTGCTTTTTCCAAGTTCACAAGATGGACATAGGTGTTCCTTGGTGTATTTGAACTTAGGGAGACCGTTGACGATGTTGTCTTTGGCTAGTTTGTTGATGGTGTCAAAATTGAGATGGGATAATCTTCTATGCCACAACCATGACTTTGTTTTAGTTGCTCTAGTCATCAGACAAATTGGTGATGTAGAAGCCATTTGGTTGATGTCGATAGCATATAGGTTGGTGCTGCGATTTCCAGTTAAGAGATCATCACCAACCAAATTTCTAACAAACACGGTGTTTCTCCTAAATGCCACCTCTAAATCTGCATCACAAAACTGCCCAACTGAAAACAAATTGTGTCCCAACCCTTCGACGTTGTAGACTCGAGTTATTAAATAATTCCCAAACTGAAGATCTCCATAACCCAGAATAGTTGCTACATGATCATTTCCAAAGCGTACAGTTCCCATGAATTTCCAGACGAAATTGATCAGCAGCTTTAAGTTCCCGGTCATGTGCTTGGAGCAACCCGAGTAGACGATCCAAAGACATATTTCGATAACCTGCCAAGAACAGAAGAGTTTGTATTTGGAAACCGTCTTGAATTTGGTTCCATGGGGTTAGGGATAAAATCCGAATTACACTCATCGAAGGTTGCTACTTGTTTATTTTGAACAACTTTCAATTTGCCATCCTGGAGTATGAATTCTCTACCCGTCGGTATCCATACATAATACTTAAGATAGTTCCTAGGCGTTCGACTATTAGTGGTGTTCCTAATTCTTTTAATTAGTCTACCAACATATCTAGATTTAGCACTAGGTCCTTTCGAAACGTTCTTCTGTGCAGGCAAGACATTCACATTTATAGAAACATTTTCATCACATACATCATTAGATAGACATTCCTTGCGCATTAAACAAACAGAGTCATTACATGCATTAGAAACAGTACGTTTGATATTACATTCAGATGAAATATGTCTCTTATTACAAAGCGGTAAATTCCTAGGGTGTTCTTCTACTTCTTCAATCTTATTCTGGCATCTACTCTTAGAGACAGGCGAGACTCTATTGTTCCTTGTATTCCTCCTAGGCTTTAGTCTGCTGCTCCTAGAGGTGCTATCTAATCCTGTAGAAGATAAGGCACAGGCATTAGGAGTTATGTTGTTGTCCTTAAAAGTTATAGCCTTTTTCCTAGATCCATCAGGATTATAGTTTAAACTCATGTCATTTGTCCCATATGGTTTAGATGTGGAGGCAGATCCAATAGTGGGACTAATCCTAAAAAGACCAGGTGCTATCACTTTTGGTTTTTCGACAACTGCTTTTCCTTTATCAACAATCTTTTCTTTTTCATTATTCTTGGGCAAGGGTTGTGGAGTGACTGGTTTTGTCAAATCCTTTTTCACATCGACTTTTGGAGCAAACCGGGAAATTGACATTTTTGGTTTTTCAACCGTTTTTGAAGCATTTGGTTTCTCCGAAGTTGATGG
This sequence comes from Artemisia annua, assembly GCA_014162995.1. Classification (NCBI taxonomy): domain Eukaryota; kingdom Viridiplantae; phylum Streptophyta; class Magnoliopsida; order Asterales; family Asteraceae; genus Artemisia; species Artemisia annua. Next base: position 22,483 of record LBNU01019495.1, read on the forward strand.
TTTTGCAAACTTATTATCCACACCCTTTCCTTTTTGACTTTCTAGCTGAGACCTCAAAAGATCATTTTGCGCTTTCATGTTTTTGAAGGCACGCTCATATGACAATTTGTCATACTTGCATTCTTCGTTTTTCCGATCAAGTTGTTTAAAATATGACACGTTTTCTTTTTCAAGTTTAATAAGAGCATTTTCATATTTTGAAACAATTGCGGAGGTCTCAGCTCGCAGTCTTTCATCGTCTTCAATAGAATATGTTTGTAAAATGATAGACATAATATCAGTAGACAAAACTGCTTCTAAGAGAGAGTCATTTAAATTTTCCAAAACATTTATCTGCTCAAAAGATTTATTTGCTTTCTTTATTAGGGATTTGTGGTCCTTGACAAAGTCAGTTGTTTCCGTTAAAAATGCATTTTCAAAATGAATAACACGAGCATGAGTGTTATTAATTTGAGGAGCAAATTCACTTTCAAGAATCTTTTTTAGCTGTAAATGAACCGTGGAATTCCAATTGATCTCATTTTGTTTCATTTTAGATTCTAAAGACGTTTTAAGTTGCCCAATTCTTGTTTTAAGATCATCAAGATATCCTCTGGCAGCACTTGTGTTAAAAGTGTTGTTTGAAGACATCTGTTCCATTTTTGAAAGAGATTTGGAAACAACTACAGGTTTAGAAACATGTTTTGAAATTCCTGGGCTTTTGGAAAGGTTTTTGGAAAGCTCATATGCTTGTTTTTGTGGAACAAAAGTAATTCCAGAAAGTTTGTTCAGTTTGTTGTAATCAATTAGTTTCAAATCTGGATTCTTTTGTTTCATTTTGTTTTGACTCTCTTTAGCAAGTTCTATCGTATCCACATAATCACAAACAATAGGAGGATCATGCTTAGTAAACAAAACATTTCCATTATACAAAGTATTATGTTCTTCCTGAGCTTTCTTGAGATTACAAGGAGTTTTGTTCCCTAGAGCCATTTTTTGTTTTGTATGGTAAATCGGATCAGTTTGATTAGTAATCATGTGAATTGTTTGACTCGAATGACCCATTTTAACCAACAAGTTTTCTAGTTTTGCTATCATATGTTCTGACTCTATGATTTCTTCCAAAAGTTTATCTTCTTTCTTTGCAAAGTCCTTTTTCAACTCATCCCTTTCTTTTTCAAGATTGGTATAAGCTGATTTTTGTTTTGAAAACTAGTTTGTTAGATCAGAAATTTCCTGTTTTAAAGAGTTAATGATTTTTGTTGAACTAATTTGAAAAGAATCAAATTTGCTTTGCAATTCCCTATCTTTAACAAGTAACTTCTTATAACCAATTTCAAATTCAGACTCTCATTTTGCATCAATTAGAAAACTTTTTTCATTTTCCTTGTATCTCTCAAGCTCAGCGGTCAATTTCTCATTCGCGGCCTTAACTCCGCGATTGACCTTTTTCACTTTCTCTATTTCAATGCTACAATTGTTCAACAATGATTCAAATAAAGCACGTGTTTCCTCATCATTCTCAGCATGCTGTGGAACTGAGCCTCCACTTTGATTCATATCGGGAGTTGCCGAATAAATATTGCTACAACTCGGCGTGTCAAGGTATGTATCATAAGTGGGTGTTGGAGTCTCATAATGTTGTTCCTCATGAGGGGACATATCAAATATATCATTATTGTTGCATGTATTGTAGGACGGTACCTCAGATACTTTATTGGTGTCATAAACAGGAGGTGTGTCAGAATCTGTGTCGTACTTAGCCTCCTGAAGATTTGCCATAAAGATGCAGTTCGCATTCACATCCTCTCTGTCTTCCATTTCATCCATAAGTGCCATGAAATCATTCTCCTCAGCATTCAACTGGAATCCTGCCTCTTTCTTTTGTGCTAGCATCAATGCTTTTTGCAGATATGTTGTATCCTTTTTTTTCGGCTTAGTAGGACAGTTCCTGGCCATATGACCTACACCTTGACAGTTGAAACACTTAACCAAATTTCCCTGATTCACATTCACATTTCCATAATTCCCACCAACTGGAGCTGCAACATTTCCAACCTGATTACCCACTGCCTGATTTCCAACATTCTGACCCCTCTGATTTCCAACAAACTGACCCAACTGATTCTGCATATTCTGATTACCCATGTCAAATCCAGTAGCATATCCTTGCTGATTCCCCATAACTCCAATCATTTGGCCTCTGTTACCCATATTGAAACTCGGCTGAGCGATCTGCCTGTTGCGAGTGTTTGATGAAATCCTTTGGTTGTTGTTCATTGGTGTCGAATAGCGTCTTTGGAATGCCTTTGTCAGAAGAGCAAATGCTTGTGTCAAAGCTGCAGTAGATTCATCATTGTCAGTGAACTCTGGTTCTTAGAATTGTGGATATTGTTGTTGTTGTAGAATAATTTGTTGTTGTTGTGGGTAGAATTGTTGTTGTGGGATTACAGCAGTTTGATGTTGTGGAATGTATTGTTGTTGCATGTAGGTGTGAGTGGAAGATGATGATGGTTGATGTTGTATGTTCACTGGTAAAGGTGTTGGTGTTTGAGCAATGAGTGCAAGAGGATCATGCTTTTTAGCTAGTAATCCAGCCCTTACTTCATTTACCTCAGCTTGATTCTGCTTCAAGAAGTCATACAACTGATCGTAGGTAACTTCATGTAAGTTCTTTGTCTGATAAACGATAGTGACGTATCTTCCCCATTCTGGTTGTAACTCATTCAGAAAATTGGTGTTGTTAATATTCGTCTGTGAGAGATTGTGCCTGGATAAGTCATTCATGATCTTACAGAACCTGAGATAATACGACTCTATGGATTCACCAGGAATTGAAGTAAACTTGCGTAGTTCCTTGAGCAATTGTGTTTCCATTTCCTGTTTCCCGATGTATGTTCCGTACATTAACCTTTTGACTCTTTCTCAGACTGCATGAGCACTTCCTTCACTATCCACAGTTGCATAAGTCGTTTCAGGTAGACCAAGAACAACGAGATGAAATGCCTGATCATTAGCTGCAATTTGTTGTCTGTCTTCCTCAGTGTAGTCAGCCTCAATCTGATCACTGTAGAAAGGTTGTACTGGGGGGGGGGGTTCCATTTGGATCTCTAGGGTCTAGTATTTGTCGTGGTTTGAAGGGTCCTTCCAAAATGGAATTGATAAGGAGCTTTCCATTTGGTTTGCTCTTAAGATAGCGCATCATACGACTAGCCCATTGCGAGTAACCACCCTTTGACAGCATGGGAGGTCGGTTTTCGGCACCGGCTGCATGAATATCTTGTTGAGATGCCATTGATTGAACGTATAAGTGATAAAGTAGATCTTACGATCTTTGAAGATAACAAAGGTTGTTGTAGAAGATTAGATGTTTTGGTGAAATTTTGGTCAAAAAAACTTAAAAACGTCGATAACTTTCGTTCGAAGAGGATTTGGGCCTCGAAGGTTGGGTTGAGATTATTCAGCGTGTCGATCTCCTCGGTCTCACGGTCGTTTTGACAGGTATTTCGCTGAAAACGGAGTTACGGTTCAAAAGTTATAGGCGTTTGAAGTTTGGTCCTTACTCGGAGGTTCTTACTTGAAGAATTGCTTACTCGGAGTGCTTACTTGCTGTTATCAATGCTTACAAACCCTTACTCTCTGAAGAAAGGAAGTATCTTACTCGCAGAAAGATAGACTTTTCTAACTCGCAAGAACAATTTCTTACTCGCAGAAATTGACCAAAATCTCTAACTCGCATAACTGTAAATTACTTACTCGCAGAAAACAAGTATAAAGTTCTTACTCGCTGGAATTGTCTTACTCGCAAGGACTTACTCGCAATTGTCTTTCTCGAAATTCTTACTCGCAAGTTCTAACTCGCAACAGTCTTACTCGAAACTGTGTTACTCGAAAGTGTTACTCGCAAATGTCTTACTCGCAAAAATTTGCTTACTCGCAGAAAATTAGAAAAACGAGCTATAGTTCCCCTTAGATGAATAATGCAAAGAAATCCTTACTAGATAAACTATAAGGAATTTTAGCTTACTCGCTAAAAGGCTAACTCGCCAAAATTGAGACCTTACTCGTGACACAGAAGCTTACTCCTAAATCTGAACCTTACTCGCAAAAACAAAACCCTTACTCGCAAAAACAGAACCCTTACTCACAAAAGTACAGGTCTAACTCGCGAAAGTACAATTCTAACTCACTGGAACAGTGTAAAACTACGAATTTTCTTGCTTTTTCAACCAAATATAACCTAAAACAACCTAAATTATCCCTTGGCGATTGATACCGTTTGTAGGACCTTAGATCTAACTAAATCACTATTCTTTGAAGCACTTTGGTAACTTGAATGAAGTGTATGTTAGAGAGAGAAAGTACAGAGATAAAGAAAGAAGGCTTTTATTAATAAAACACACACATTACACACTCAAGCACCCCTCTCAAATGAGGAGGATTGTGCCTTTTATACTTCCATCATATGAGATGGATGGGCTTTCTATGGGCCTTGCGGATTGGGTTGGATTACAACATAATAAACTAGATTAGCATGACATAACTTCCAACCTATTAGCTTAGCCCAATCCACGAGCTCATTGACTATTCTATTACATAAACTACGACACGTTACAAGGTTATAATTACGAGAATGACCAACACTTTTCTATATATTTCTTTAATGCTAACATGCATTTAGAACTTATGCTTATGAGCTCAATAAACTCTTTTAGCTATAAATTGTAACAAAAAATGATTTAAATATCCATGTATGTTTTTGTAGTGTTCATCCCACTTTCCGCACTATCAGCACGGCTACAGCCACAAACATTTCAGAATACTGTTCTTTACATAAGAATGGGAGACCTATACAACGTGGTCGAACGCGTACATTTAAGTAACATGTTTACTAGCATTCTGGATAAGTTTTAATGATGGTTTAAATTATACTAACTTTTGGCAATGTCATGCCATTACAGTTGTTAATGAAAGAATTGAAAATAATTTCAACAATATATATGCCAATAGTGGATGGCGACCCTCTGCAAGTCAAGGTAAGCAAATTAGTTACTTCTTATTTAGTTATATCATTGTCTAGCTGACCCACCTGCATAATGCACTGTGAATCACATAATTCTTTAAACCTACGTCATTGTATGTATATTAGGTGGGATTTTTGTTTCCAGTCAATAGGTTTTCCGTGCCGCAAATAAGAGGGGTATGGTAGAATAGGCAGATAGTGAGTTAGAGGTGGTACTGCTTAGGTAAAAACCTAATGGTCCTCACAATATGCAGAAAGAGTGGAAGACGGCTTTGCACGCACCCAAAACAAAATTTGGAACAAGCGGTTAAAAAGGTAGAAATTTTGTAAAATAAAGTTGTTCTTCTTTGATTAGGTATGTGGAATAATAGAAATGCGCTCTTATGGATTTATGTGTTTTGATTGCTTATAGCGAAGTGAAGAACGAGAGTGTTAACAAATTTAAGAGATGCAACTTAACGACTTAAGATGCTGACTACAAAAGACAGAATTCAAAAGCAATGAAATCAATTAATGCTTGATTTTTTTGAACAATACAGGTTTCTCGATGGCTTCAGAAGGAAATTTACTAAGCAGGTATGATTCTTATGGCATATTCATATGCTCCCAACACGAATTATCAAGTGTAATTCGTTCACAATGATCCGTGAATTAACTTATGTATTTTCTCTGTTGGTGGAAATGTAAGGTAATTAAATTTTACTAAAAAAAAGATATTTAATGAATGAGATAACTAAATAATGCTCTAAACTTCAAGTTATTCGGGATGTAAACAAAGCGAAGGATTTTAAAAAGGTCACATCACAACAACAGGGCATTTGCTACTATCAAACAAACATTTGCTTACCATGGTTGCAGGTTCTAGTAGGGGGAAAGTGACCGCTGCATCAGAGGTACGTCAAATATACCTAATTTTTTTATTTATACCACGTTTCTTACAGGGAATGGGTCGATTTGGGTTATTCTTTTTCTCTAACCAGCGAAAGAAACTTTCTGGCTACAAAGACATTGGATCCTTGAACCATGGAAACTGAAACAATGGTGGTGAAACTGAACAAGCAGAACCCCCATCATCAATTTTCAAGGTTTATGGTGGTGAAATTGAACAAGCAGAACCCCATTATCAATTTTCAAGGTTTATCAAAGTGTCTGGCTGTTGAATTAATTGACAGATATATTGTATCTTTATTTGAGGTGATAATGTCATGGTTGTAGTGAAGATCTTTTATGTTACTTAGTTATATGCAAGATTGTTTGTGTGCTTGGACATACCCATTTGATCTATTGCTTTGTCCCACGATATGATTTTTTAAATTGCAGAAAGTTAGCATAATATAATTGCGTATTGCGGCTTTTCATGAATGCTTATACCAACGAGTGCCATTAGTCACTTTAGTTTTATGTGCACGAAAGTGGCAGGATACGATCAGGTTACTAACAGATTAGTTTCAGTTGCTACATGGCTAATTGTTATAGTCATATGTGAAGAATTTAAGTTGTAATTTGCCTAAATGTTTTAACAGAGGAAATGTAGCCCCGCAGCAACGCGCGGGAAATCCTGCTTGTTTTTTTTATTCGGGGATACTCGTACTTTACAGCAGCATAGTAAACAATTATGTCATTAAATACATTAATATCATCTGCATCCCAATAACCAAAGGCTCGTTGATTAATTGCATATGAAATTTAGCGTTACCTGTAATACCATGTCATACACGAAAATATAACACTTAAGACAAATATTTGGGTTGAAATTTCATACGTTATCTCCGTTTCATACATTTTCGTCCGTTTTCATACGTTTTCGTTGGTTTTCATACGTTTTCGTCCATTTCCATATGTTTTCGTCCGTTTTCTTACGTTTTCATAAGTTTTCATCCGTTTTCATACGTTTTCGTCCGTTGTCATATGTTTCCGTCCGTTTTATACGTCTTCATCTGTTTTCGTACATTTTCATCCGTTTTCATGCGTTTTCATCCATTTTCATACGTTTTCATCCGTTTTCGTCCGTTTCATACATTTCGGCCGTTTTTAGACGTTTTTCTATGTTCTCCTATGTTTTTGTCCGTTTTCGGTCGTTTTCATACGTTCTAATACGTTTTTGTCCGTTTTCATATGTTTTCATTCGTTTGCATACGTTTCCGTCCGTTTTTATACATTTTTTCTGTTTTTATACGTTTTCGTCCGTTTTCATCCATTTTCACATGTTTGTCTGATTTTATACATTTTCGTATGTTTTCGACCTTCCATCGGTTTTTATACATTTTTGTAATATTCTTATATTTTTATATGTCCGTTTTCATATGTGTTTTCTAATATTTTTATATTTTTCAGGTACAAGATGGTTTTTGTTTATGAAATATCACAAATGATATTAGACATTAACTATGTTTATGAAATATCACAATTGATATTAGATATTTACCGGTGTACACAATGATGCAGATTTAGATGCTTTTGAGTTATTTGAATATATATAACCATACATGAATGATGTCTACTTTTTGGTAATTTTATTAGTTTATCACATGTGATATTACTCATATTTAGAATAGCAGAATTAGTGTCACATTATATTGTTTTATCACATGAGATATTATTAATTAGTTTGAATAACAGAATTAGTGTCACGTTATATTGTATTGATATAAATAATGCATAAAAACGTTATTAATATTTTTCGATATCCCTACGTTTTGATAATCACAAAATGTAAAAACATTAAACGTAAAATTAATACGTAAACAAGTATTTAGTTACTAATATCATTTTATACAACAATATCACTTAAGGTATGAATAAACAAATGTCTAATACATTTTATGATCAAAGGGATTTTATTTATACACTACAAAGTTTATAAAAGGTTAAAAACATCTTATATATATTTGAAAAACAATTTTGGTAAATAAAGGAAAATGTTTAATTCATAACAAATATATGAATTCAAATTTTTAACCAAAATCAGTTAGTTTTTCACCAAATAAACTTTCACCAGAAAAAGACAAGAAAACTGGCCGTTACAGAAGGGCGGCCCCCTTAATTTTAAGGGGGCCGGCCACCATTTAAGGGGGCCGGCACGCTCCTGTTGTCAGATTTCTTTGCCTATAAATACAGGCTCATTTCTGCAATTTTTCCTCACCTTTTGCACGAAAATTTTCAGTCTCAATCCTCTCTAAACATCCTTCTAAATCCTTTGATCATAAGATTATAAGTCTTTGTTTCAAGTGATTCAATCCCTCATAATACTCTTTCAATATCAAATCAAGAAGTATTGTAGATTAGTTTTGTAGATTGTGTAAATCATTTGTATAGTTATGTAGCGCTTGTGGTAAGTAGATTTAGGTAGGTAGAAATTGTGTTGTGAAGAGATAGTAGTGAAGTAGTGAAGTAGTAGTGGTGTGAAGAAGTAGTGACTAGTTGTGAAGAGTTGTGAGATTGGTTCTAGCTACTATTAGAACTCGACATTTTGCTTAGTGTCGCTAAACGGTGTAAGCAAAGGTGTGTAAGGTTTCTCCACCACAAGGGAGTTTATTGACATAGTGAAGAAAACTCTCGAGTAAGAGACTCGGGGAGTGGAGTAGGGCAAAGAGGAGCTTCGTAGCTGAACCACTATAAATCCTTGTGTTGTGGTTTGATCTTTCTAACTCTTAAGTAACTAAGAACGACAATTTAAATACTCTTCATCTTCTTACAGTGTTATATCACAAGAGATAAATAAGTATCACTTACAAATATCAAAATGAATAAAAAGCATAGTTAATGCCTAATATCACTTGTGATATTTCGTAAACATAGTTAATGTATTATATCACTTGTGGTATTTTATAAACAAAAACCATCTTTTACCAGAAAAATACAAAAATAATAGAAAACACATAGGTGATAATATATAAAAATTATACAAAGAAAATGAAATATCTTAGGTGATATTAAAGATTAAAAAGCATACTTGTATGTTTATGAAATATCACAAGTGATATTAAACATTATTTATTTTTGTGAAATATCACAAGTGATATTAGGCACGTCAAATATTATAGTTTAAGCAATAAGTATTGTAAACTATCATCAACTTAAAATATTACAAATGATACAACTTTAATATGAAGCAATCACATATACAAAACAAATCAATCTAATGCAGTTAAAAGCAAAATTAAATTAAACAGGTTAACTAGTAAACAAAATTACGTTATCATGACAAAATATCACAGGTGACAATTTGAGACTCATTGGTTAAACTTGGTTTAGTTGGTCAATTTTTTTTGGTTTGTGTGTTTTATACGTGTTTATCTGTTTTTATACTTTTTTGTATGTTTTCGTATGTTTTTGTATGTTTTCATACATTTTTCGACGTTTTCATACGTTTTTCTATGTTTTCATACGAAAAAGTATGAAAACGGATGAAATCATATGAAAACAAACGAAAACGTGCGAAAATGAATGAAGATGAAAGAAAACGGATGAAAATGTATAAAACATAAGAAAATGTACAAAAACGGATGAAAATGGACGAAAAACGTATGAACGTATGAAAACGTCTAAAAACGGCCGAAAAGGCATGAAAACAGACAAAAACGTATACGTTTATATAAATATCGCGTAAAAACGTTACTTATATTTTACGATCTCTCACGGTTTTGATAATGACAATTATAAATTTATATGACATAAATGTTTACATAACCAAGCTATTAGTTGTAAGTTTACATTCCGACGTATATCAATTCAGGTATGAATAATGTGATTATAATGCACGTCGAATAATCAAAGAGCCCAAGTTATAAATATTTTTAAACACACTCTAAATATTTATTAAACACATCTTAATTAAATAGTTCCACATAATACATTTTAATTAAAATAACTAGACGCTTTAATTACCTATTTAATTAAATAGAAACTAAATAAATTAAACTTCTTCATGCCCAAGTAATTCTAGAAGGATTAATTTTTTAAATGATTTTTGGTACAATGGGTCTTAATAATCAATGGACAAAACGCTGCCCAAAATATGCTCCGCGGATCCGTATTTTACCCGGGCGGATCCATAAAATACGGATCCGCAGATCCGTCGAAAGGCGCTTTTAAGGCAGAATGTTAGACTATAAAATAGTCACTTTTTCAAACACTTCCAACTAATGATTTACAACCATTCAAAGTATACTACTACTTAATTTTTCATCTTATAACATCAAATTTACACTCTCTGATCATTCCACGTGACCTATAACACATTCAAAGTGATCCAACGATTTCTACTTTGAATTTAAGTGAAGAATACAAGAAGCTTTTCAAGTGTTATAGTTAGAAGTATGTCATCATATACTTAGTTGTATAACTTTGTATATCACTTGTGTGTCATTGTACTTCACCATCATCTACCAACTTGGGTAGTGATCATCCTAAACAACCTAGAGAGTTCGGTTAGTATTTTAGACCTTAAAATAAATTGAGTGATAAGGTTGGTCTTGCCTGGTGAAAGACTCGATATCTAGCTTAGCATCGGTAAAAAAGTAAAGCGACATTGTAATGTTTTCTCCGCCACAAAGGAGCTTGTTGATATAGTGCTTGTGAACTCTCGAGTTGGGTACTCGGGGAGTGAAGTAGGGCGAGGAAGAGAGCTTCGTGCCGAACCACTACAAATCACCGTGTCTATTGATTTGATCTTTCCTTTACATTTCGCATTTACTTATCATTTATTGTTTATATTATGTGTAGTATTGATTTCATATCAAGTATTCGACTCTAAGAGTTTTTATAAATGATTAAAAAAGGTAAAAACTATTCAACCCACCCTTCTAGTTTTCCACAATATAGAATGTCTGAAACGGCCGAAAACGTATGAAAACAGACGAAAACATAAGAAAATGGACGAAAACCTATGAAAACATATGAAAACGAATGAAAACCTATGGAAACGTCTGAAAATGGATGAAAACGTATGAAAACGGATGAGAATGTATGAAATGCAAGAAAGCATACGAACGCGTATAAAACGGACGAAAACGTATAAAAACCGACGAAAACGTATGAAAATGGACGGAAACATATAAAAACGAACTAAAACGTATGAAAACAGGCAAAAACGTATGAAAATGGAATATATGTATGGAAACGTGTGAAAACAAACGAAAACGAATGAAAATGTATAAAAATGCACGAAAACGTATGAAAACGGACCAAAACTTATGAAAACGGATGAAAATGTTAAAAATAAACGAAAACGTATAAAAACGGTCAAAAATGTACGAAAACGAATGAAAACGTATGAAAACAGATGGAAACGTATGAAAAGGGACGAAAACGTATGAAAAAGGACGTTAGAAAACAAACGAAAACGTATAAAAATAGACAAAAACTCATGAAAGCGGACGAAAATGTCTAAAAATAGACTAAAATTTATGAAATCAGATGAAAACGTAAGAAGACGAACGAAAACATATGAAAGCAGACGAAAACGTCTGAAAGTGGCAAAAAAACATCTGAAAACGGAGAAAAACGTATGAAAACGGATGTAAACGTCTAAAAACAAGAAAATATTTTTATTGTGAGATACTTATTTGCCGTTCTAAAAAAAGCAAAAAAGAAAATTTAGTGTACGTGAATAAATTAAAAAGACAATAAAATAATAAAGACAAAAAAAAAGACAAGAAAGTATGTTTAACTAATTAAGTATAGATTAAATCCCCACCATTAGATCACACTAAATGGATGATGTGAAGATGTCAATCAGTATGTAACAAAATAAGAGTATGCAAATGAACCTTTGTCATACTATGTAATAGTGATAAGTTCTGTACACCCGATATAAATTAAATTTCGTTTAAAACTTTAATTTGATGTATAAGTTATAATAATTTGATTATATTTAATTTTTAAAGCCACAAGCGTACAAGTTATTAAATGCGAGTCTTGAAAATAATAAACTTATGGATTTGTTTACTTATGCAAGAGTTATAAATAGCAACCGGGTAAAATTTATGTAAGTTGTTGAAAATTGTACAATCTGATGAGACGAAAAGTGTCACGATTTTAAGGGGTCATTTAAGCCCTAAGTCGTGAATATATGATCAAATATTGCCTTAAATCGTTTCTTTTGTGAATTTAGGTACTTTGAAAAGGAATTTTGGAAAAGGAGGCATTTTGGACGTTTTGGAGCATAAAAGTGCAGAAAACGACAAAGTCAAGAATCCAAGCTGGAAACAGTACCTGACGGCGTCAAGCACTACAAGGTGACGCCGTCACTTATAGAAGAAGAGGTGGATGATTTTTACACTTGACGGGCCAGAAAGTTTTCAAGACATTTACACGTGACGGCGTCATGTGTAATTTCACTAAGGCCGTCACGTTATAAAACAAAGAGAGACGGCCCAGAACCAATTCCAACCAGACGGCGTCAGAAGTAGATCTAGGCAATCAAGAAACCCTAATCACAGTGATGTGACGGTGTCAGGACCCATAAGGTGACACCGTCACTAGTGTAAATCTATATATATTTTTCGTTTTGTCATTCATTATGGGAGGACTTTTGGTAGGGACTTAAGGTAGGAACCCTAGTCGACTTTTGCAGCTATTTTGAGGTTTCAAACCCTCTTTTCTTTCGTGATTAATTGATGATAAGTTATCATTTAATCATTCAATATGTCTATGTGTTGTTTGGTTATATCGTATGCTTTTCTTTCCTTTAACATGCTAGGCTAGGTTTGTTTGTGTTTGCTTAGGTCGAATGAAACCTAGTTATTGATTATTCATTGGTTCGTTTGCTATTAATTGTTGTGGGTGGATGTTTATCGATGTTAGGCTTAAGAAAAATGGCAATACTCCAAATGGTAACATGCTTGAACGTCTTAAAAAACATGAGTCGGATGTGTACTACGGCTATCTGGTTAAACTTAATGCATAAGCCACTGTTTATTATCCCTATGATATGGGCGCTTTACGTGTCGTTGTAGGAGGAGATAAGAGCTTATAGAGTTGGGGAAGATTGTACACGCCCCCACGAATGTTAATAAAGGACTAAAACCCGGCATCCACGTAATTGTAGCAAACTTATCAATTAATAAAAGATAACTAGGGAGTAAGGAAACCTTAGTAAACACGTTTGTCTCCATATTAGAAGTCTCTCAATTTACTTTCTTGTTATTTTATTTTTCTTGCATTTGTAGTTATTTGGGTTAGTTGACTAGCAACTAATTCCGCCCACTCTTCCAATACCCGAGATTTTACTTGCTTTCCTAAAAATACAAAAATACAAAAAGAATCATCCCTCACCTCTAGACCTAGTTTAATCCATTTGAATCCTAACGACACTATTCCTCGAGAGAACGATCAATCCCCCGGTACTTGCCACTATACTATACTACATCGGTCAGGTACACTACCTGGTGGGGATTGCAAGCTTCTCAAGATCCCTTGAGAAGTAAAACCTTTTGCGTAGACCCAATCCACGCATCAAGTTTTTGGCGCCGCTGCCGGGGAATAGTTATTGCTTAGGTTGGAATTCATTTTTATTAGGTCTACTCATTAGATTCCTTTCTAGTGAGATTTTTTTTTTATTTTTATTAGGATTTCTTTAGTCTATCTTTTTCTTTGTTCTTTGTTCGTAACCATTGCCATCCGCCATCATGGAAGGTGGTAATATCTTTGATCCCATCAACCCACCACAACAAAACCCACCACAACCAAACCAACCTCCTAGAGCCCGCACTTTAGGAGAGTACTCCCGTCCTAGCCACCAAGGCTATCGAAACACCACTGAGCTCACTCAAGGAGCCAATGTGTCTTCCTTGCAATCCGACACCATCCGGTTGGTGCAAAGCGGATGTGTATTCCATGGACTTCATTCCGAAGATCCAAATCAACACCTCAAGGATTTCCTCAAAATCGTAGATTCCATAGACCTTGGTGTTGAAACTCGAGAGACGACCCGATTGCGTCTCTTCCAATTCTCTCTACGTGACCAAGCTAATCAATGGCTTGAGCGTTTACCCGCGGGATCCATCACATCTTGGGATGATCTCACCTCTCGTTTCCTTGCTCAATTTTTCCCACCGGGGAGAACCACAAAATAAAGGAATGACATCTTGATGTTCCAACAACGTCAAGGCGAAACTCTTTACGAAGCTTGGACTCGTTTCAAGGACTTACTTCAAAAAGTCCCTCATCATGGCATAGATCTTTGGCTCCAAGTCCAAATCGTCTATGACTATATCAATCCCTCCACGAAGCAAACCATTGACCAAGCGGCCGGTGGTAAGCTACGTGATCGAAGTGCGGAAGAATCATGGGAACTCATAGAAGATCTTGCTCTATAAGACAACGAAAGTTGGAATGATCCCTGTGATTTGAACAAAACAGTCAAGGCAATATCTTTGCCTACGAAAAATTCAAGCACTCCCGACCGTAGGATCATGGAACTTGAGGACCAAGTCAAGTTTCTCATGAAATCCTACGAAGCTCCTAAACCTTCAAGCCAAGTAAACAAAGTCACTTCTTCATGTGAGTATTGTAGCGGTCCCCACGACACTAGTAATTGCATGGAACTCCCCAAACAAGCTTTTGCGGACTACGCATCCTCGCGTACCGATGGAGCAGGAGACAAGTGGTACACTTTCAAACCCGAGCCAAACCCTTACGGTGATTCCTAAAACCCCTCTTGGAAAAATCACCCGAACTTTAGGTGGAAACAAACCAAAACGCACCCCAAAACAATTCTTCCAACCCACCTAATCGTTTTCAACCAAACGGTTCATNACTCCCCAAACAAGCTTTTGCGGACTACGCATCCTCGCGTACCGATGGAGCAGGAGACAAGTGGTACACTTTCAAACCCGAGCCAAACCCTTACGGTGATTCCTAAAACCCCTCTTGGAAAAATCACCCGAACTTTAGGTGGAAACAAACCAAAACGCACCCCAAAACAATTCTTCCAACCCACCTAATCGTTTTCAACCAAACGGTTCATCCTCAAACCGTACTTTCAAAAACATTCCTTCTAACAATTATGGTAGTACCAATAACTTTGAAGGATTGATTTCCAATTTTATGGCATCTCAAGAAGCTCCTATAGCCAAGTTTGAGTCTGAATTCAACCAACAACAAATGGAGATGACCAATAAAATTGACAACTTGTTGAAAGCCCTCACCAACCAAGTGTTGACACCACCAAATAAGGACGCTAGGAACACAAGTAGCGGAACCCAAATTAAGGACCCCTCATCATCCAAACATGTCCACTTCGTCAATGTTGTCACTATTAAGCCAATCGATAAGGATAAGGAAGAAGATGATAAGAATATAGTTAGAGTTGATAGTGAATCTAAGAATGAAGTTAAAGAAGTTAAGGAGGATAAGAAAAAGGAATTAGAAGAAGTAGAGAATGTAGAGGACTACTTCGGTAGGTTACCCACTAAAGAAGAACGTGCATACCATAGGGACTTATTCGATGACCCCGAAACACCATACTTTCTAGGTTCACCAATCATCAAAACGGGCGACCCATCTAATATCAACATACCGTGCAACATTGGGCATGTGCATGTGTGGAAAGCTTACATCGATCCTAAATCTCCCGTAAACATTATGACTAGGATCCACTACAATTGGATAATGAAAAAGCAACTTGGACATAGGATGTTTCCTAACAAATGTATGATAAGTAACTTCATGGGAAGAGTTAAGGGATTGCACGTTTTTGTAGGAAACTTCACATATGTTACCGACTTTGTGATTGTAGAAGATATTCGTCCGGTAATAGATAGTTGCCTAACTCAAGTAGTATTTGGAAAACCATTTGTTGAAGCCTCTAAAATGGATTATAACCCATCTCTAGGGTTAGTTAAGTTTAAGGAGGAGGCCGATGAGATAGCTTACCAAATGTCATATAAGATAGAGCAATTCCGACTTCTATCGCCCCTTGAGAAAGAGCATGAGCAAGCGGTCTACTATAGGAATGATGAAGATAGACGTAGAGGAGTAGACTACGTTATGAGGAGAATATTTGGGTTCTAGAAAGAATGCCTACAACTAGGTCCGGAATACAAGACTAAACCGGAGGATGTCCTAGAGACCGGAACCAACGACGAGGTCACGTAAGGACGTGACTTTGAGTCTAGCTACAAGATTCGTTAATAAAGAAAAGCGCTTCTTGGNGGAGAATATTTGGGTTCTAGAAAGAATGCCTACAACTAGGTCCGGAATACAAGACTAAACCGGAGGATGTCCTAGAGACCGGAACCAACGACGAGGTCACGTAAGGACGTGACTTTGAGTCTAGCTACAAGATTCGTTAATAAAGAAAAGCGCTTCTTGGGAGGCAACCCAAGCTTTATTTGTTTGCTTGTTTGTTTATTTGAATTTTATTTCCTTCCGTATGTATCCTTTATTTTTATTGTTTATGGTTCATGTTTCAAAATAATTTGTGAAAATGCTTTATTTTGTTTTTAACTTCGTCTTAACTACATATAAAGTTATTTTGCAAAAGATAAGTGTAAGGGAAATCCAAATTTATTTTCAAAGAACGAATTGAACATAAGCGATAACAATGAGATATAAACATACATATTAGTACTTGTTTGAGTCAAATGCTTGTATCGAGTCATAATAAAGTTTTGCAGGATTCCAGGAACTAAAACATAGGTTTTTCCAGAAATTTTCCGGAAACAAAATATAAGATTTCTGTCAGGTCCATTCTGACGGCGTCAGGGTTTACAACCTGACGGCGTCAGGTGTTAATTTTACGAAAATTTTGCAGGTTTTGTTAATCTGCCGGATGGTATGTGTGTAATTACGCATACCTTTTACCTTATAAATCGGACCCAAATAGACCAAAAACTGACCATAAATGCCGAATATATGTTGTTTTTGTGTTTATGTGTGTGCAAGTACGGATATAGAAGAAATGGACAAAAACAAGTTAGAACCAACAAACACGAGCACGAGAGATGGAAAAGTGTTCAAAAGACGAGGCCGGGGAGCATTTTTCAAGTCCGGATTAATAATGGAGCTCAATTTGTCAAAACTAATCCTTGAAGATTTATTATTGTCAAAGATAGTCCTTGGAAGTACTTTGCAAATTTGTCAAGATTGGTCCTTCAAATTTCAAAAGTGGCATAAATAGTCCTTGGCAATAAATCCTTTTACTACTAAAAACTTAACCCTTTATTTTACCCAAAACCCACCACATAAATATAAACCCACAAACCCATTACCCTTCCCTTTATTACTCAGCCCAATCCCTTATCCATACAACCCGAGCCCACTACCCATTTAACCATTAAACCCGGTCCACTCCCACACTAACACAACCCGACCCACATTTAATATAATTACCCCTTTTCAGTTAAACACTTCCCGCCCCCCATTCACCCATTTACTGTACAATCATGAACCCTAAATTTCACCCGTACAAATTAACCGTCATTAAGGGTATAATTGTACAATTGCTCATGATTCTAGAAGCTCTGACACACTTGGCAGTGAGATGACAGAAGAAGAATGACACATGGCATGCTTGGATTGGCTGGGACGCGTCACAAGATGGATTCCAGGGGCCTGATTGGTTGAAGGACGTGTCTAGGGATCTAAGGGAGTATATTCTTGGTGGATGCCATTTCTAGAAACTTCTGAAGACGCTCCTTACCTGAGCTCAGCTATAAATAGCTCCTCCTCCACACAATTTGAAGCTGTTAGTTGTAGGACTAGAATAGGAGTAGTATAGCTAAAATTAGTGTAATCATTTAGTTTCTTATGAAGTTCAGTTTTATACTCCTTTAATTACTCAAGTGTTGTAATCTTTTTCTGAATAATGATAAATGTAGTTTTCATTTGATTGCAACTTACTTTTAAAAGCAATTTAATTTTTCAAATATGTTTTTCAAGCATCCTTTATTGTTCTCAGAAGTTCACTCAAGCTTCTCACAAGCTTGTTGATATTTTAAAATACTTTCATTCATTTCTGAGAGAGTAATATGCATCTGAGATTCTATGTTATGAGTTGTTATGACTGTTGAATTAAGTGTAATTCAGTGAAATGGATTAGTATATGAGCTTAATTGATTGAATTGTGATTTAAATATCTTTGTTGCTTCACACATTTGTCATCACAGATCCATAGAGGGGTGTTTGGAACTGATTGATCCATGCTAATGTAGTTGTTGTTTTGATTTGGTATCTGCACCTTTAATTCACTTTAGGATAATATAGATTAAAAGTAGTATAATATAGTAGGTTCATTCAGTAATAGTCAAAGTTGGCTTAATTTCAGTCTCTTGTTTGCAAATTGAGCTAACTGCTCATGCATCTTTGTTCATTTGGTATTAAATGTGTTAGTGATCATGAATTTTATGCTTAATCAGGCTTATTATACATCAATAAGATGATTTAGGCCATACAAATTAGGTTTAGTCAAAGTTCAAATGCAATAGATATAGTCAGCTTATGTATTGAATCATCTGCAGTATCATCATTTTTTTTTGATTGTTGAACTGGACTCAAATTAGTGTTCAATTAGGTTGTAATAATTAGGGCTTTTAGGATTTCTGTATTCTCAGCTTGGTGTTCTCACTTTTGCCCCCTTGAGTTTTTAGTTTAGTGCTTATTTAGAGTGCTTATCAGGCCTGCAAAATAGGGCTTAATTACATGATATGCTGATTTCACTTAGAGCTGCAGTAGAGTACTTTTGTTCTATTCATTGAGTTTGATTGTAGTATCTGAACATCCTTGTGTTTGTTTAAGTGTACTGTTTGATCTCTGAACTCTTTGGCTTATTTTTGATCTATTTTGCTTATACTAGTGCTTATATGACTTCTTATTGATCATCGGTTGTGTTTCTGTGTTACTTGTGGTCTGATTTTAGTTCATTTGAGTTTATTTGAGCATTAGAAACCTTTTGAGTCCATTTCCCAAAGTTTTAGGTCAAGTGCTTATAAATAAGCACTTGACATAAGCACTTTTTAAGCCAAAAAGCACTTTTCAGCTAATTTTTTAAAAGTTTTTATCGCAGTAGTTTCCTAATAATATTTTAGATTTTTCATAAAAATTCCAGATTTATTTGACTTGTTTTACTATTTCTTTTCACTTTTTAAATAGTTTTTAGAATAATAAATCATTTTTAATTTCCAAATAAATCATAAAAAGACAAAAATATTTTCTGATTTTATTTTTAAATTTCATTTTCAGTTTAATAAGATTTTTAGAAAATAAGTTTGTAGAATAAATTTTTCATTTTAAAATTAGTTTGATTTTCTTTTATTAAATAAAAAAACAAAAATAGTTTTTAATTCATAATTAAATAAATAAAAAGCCAAAATAATATTTTTCTTTTTCTCAAAATTCTTTTTAATTGTTTAAGATCTTTAGAAAATTGTTTCACATTTTTAGGATCGTTTTTCAATAAAAGTTACATTTTATTTTGTACGTTACAAATACACATTTAAATTCTCGTTTTTAGTTTTTAGATACTTGTACATATATAGCTTGTACTTTGTGCATTATTATTCATTCCTTATCACTATTTGAATTTCAATTTCACTATTTTCACTTTTTCACTTTTCACAAACACGGTTTCTCAAATCACGATTAACGAGATTCCATTTAACCTTCGCAAGGACACGACCCGGGTAATTTCTTATTTGTTGAGAATTGCTTGGATATATACTATATAAAACGAACACATCAAGTTTTTGGCGCCGCTGCCGGGGAAGGTTGAAGTGAATTTTGGTTTTCATTTTTGAAAAAAATCGTTGTTTTAAAAAACCTTCCTTGTATATATTTTCTTTTATAAAAAGTAAAAAAATCAAAAATATTAAACACTTTTCCTAAAGTGTTTGCAAAATACCAAAAATATAATAAACATCCTCGCTCTTCCGTTGAAGGAGGGGTGTTGTAAACCTAATAACTTCGAACGCAAAAAGAGATTGTGAAATTATTCGTTTTCGGATTACTTTAATTCTACAACCAACTTCCTCGTTGTACGTAGATTTGAAGGAAACGATTTCGGGTGACGAATCGATCACAAAAATAACAAAACAAAAGAAAAAGACAAAAAGATTTTGATTTTAAGTTTTCTTTTATAAAAACCCAAAAATATTTTCTTTTTCAATTTGATTTTTGTTTTTATGTTTGATTTTTGTTTGCAAAAAACCAAAAATATTCTTCTTATCTTCTTAAACATTTAATTCTTCTTCTCTAATCCTCTAAACCGATAATTCTTTCTCTATCTCCTCTTATGTTTAATTCTTATGGATCCAATTTGTGTTAATTGTGGAGAACCGTTCTTCGAAGGTTCGTGTGTTTGGTGTACGTGTGAACAATGTGGTAGTGATATTCATGACGGCGTTTGTTGGTTTTGTAATTCTCCCGCGTATGTTCAAAGATCTATCCTTCAAAACGTTCCCGATTATTATCCAACACCACCACCACCTTCGTTCACTTGTTTTAATTGTGGAAATCCCTCCGACGAAGGATCACCATGCGGACAATGTTTTTGTAATCAATGGAGATACACGAATTTTATATGTTACGTCCCGAGTGCTGAAACGTCTTACGCTTGTGATACGAATTTTGATAATTATCCTCAAAATGATTTCAATCTTCCTTTTCAAAACTCGTATGAGCAAGTACCGTATTACAATGGTGATTCATTTCAAAGTTCGTCAAATTTTGAAAATTGTGGGGGATCGTTTGATAATTCTTATTTTGAGCCTAATTTGTGTTACGATTCTTATAACCAACCCCCACCAAAATCTCGACAAATTTCAAATTCCAGATGAAGTTATTGAGGAAATGAAATCCCTTAGTGAGATGTTACGGAAGTGGGCGGATAATCATGATACTCATACTCCCGAGCCTCATGAGAAGTCTATTGCAGAGTTACTTGCTGAAGAGAGAGCGTCTAATCCTTATAAATCTTTTATTTACTATGATCCCGACGATGATGATGAGAAAATTATGATCGTTCTTAATCCTCACAAAGCTTCCGTTGTTTCTCCCGTAGAACCCGAGGACTCTCTAAAAATGGGGGACGAGCCTCTTAACACTATTCCAGCAACGGAATCAGACGAATTCAATAAGTCTAGTGTTGAGAACCTTATCCCAATCCCAAGTGAGTCCGGGGAAAATTCTAACGGTGATGGTGAATTTGTTGAAGATAATTCCGTGGAATCAAATTTGAATGATGATGATACGCTTCCAGTTGAGGATGTTCCGAACGAAAATATCGCTATTAATTCAAATCCTCTTTTTGAAACCGTTGATACGAATGATTTATCAATTGATGATAATCACGTCGAGAATGATGATGTTGAAAGTTATTCCGATTCTCACAATGAGTATACTACGAATGATGACGACTCTTGTGGAGATATCGATGATGTTGAGGAATCGCGTTCCGATTATGAGTTCGAGGAGATTAAGGATTTTGACCTTGATGACGATGAGATTAAAGATGATTTACTCCGTGAAAAATTATCCAATATCTATCTTCTTATTTCAAAAATTGAAGCTTTAAAAAATCCAACTCCGTCTTCTGATCCAATGATTACCTCTTCATTTCCTATCCCCGATATGGATAGTGACTTTTTACCCGAGCTTGAGATTTTTCGATTTGAAGAGACGAGTAGTGGCAGTCCCACTATTCATGCTGATATCTCTCTTCCGGATTACGAGTGCTTTGATTTTGAGATCGACTTTTTACTTAATTCCGATAATCCGTCTCGTGACCCTCTTTTAGAGGATGTCGATTTATTTCTTGCTTCGGATGACTTGATACCACCGGGTATTGAGAATAACGAGAATGATGTCCAAAGAAACGTGCTTAATGAAGAAATTCATAATGATGATTTGATTTCTGGTACCGACTCATTTCTCTTTGATTTTCCGTCTTCTCGTCCGCCCGCGAAACCACCCGATGTAGATTTCGAGTCCGGTACGGATGACGTAATTTTTGGAGTGGTGGACGAGACTTTTGATCATGATGATCCGGTGCTTGATATTTTACCCACCCAACCCTCCCGTGATTCGCAATTTGACTATGCTTTTATCATCCGTGTGTTTCACCCTTTCTATACTTATCCCATCATTTCTTCACTTTTCCACTCCACCAAGAGTGAGGATACCGTCTTTGACCCCGGCATCTTCGTTTATCATGCCGGGTGTCCGTTCCATTTGCTCCCCCAAGATTAAGTAAATTCGGGGCGAGTCTAAACTATACGACTCGATAATAAACAAGCGCTTCATGGGAGGCAACCCATGCTTAACCTTTCTATCTTCTTTCTATTTTCTTTTCTAATGTGACGTGAGGAGGGCGACCTCTTCCATTTCTCGTGTTTTGTGCTTGTTGATGTTTATGTCCAGGATTTGCCCGAAGTTTGAAGACTCTCGTGCTCGTGGTTTTGTCTTTCCACTCGAGTCTCATCCTTCGTTGCTCATCAATATATCCTAATCTTATCGACTAACGTTTATCTTTTGGCATAATTAATAAATGGCCCTAGATTTTTGTTAGGATTACCCTTACCTTTGAAACATTGAGGACAATGTTTATCTTTAGTCTGGGGGGGTTAATCTTCGATTTGATTTTGCCTTGCACTTTCACTTTTGTCGTTTACTCTCGCAACCCCGTTTTTTCTAAAAAATGTAAAAATTGAAAAATTTTGAAAAATTTCAAAGAAAAATGATGAAAATGTTGTGAAAAAGCACAAAAAAATGTGAAAAAGTTGAAAAATAATGCAAAAATATAATAAGTGTTTTGACACCATGTTAACTTTCTTGTTGGCGAGAGTAGGAATAAAATTTTGACTTGATTGGGCGTGTTGAGCCCTAGCTTGTTCCCTTAACCAATAATGATCACAAAAGCTTTTGCTAGTCTTGTACACAAGGAGCTACTTTTTTGTCGGCTCCCGTACTTGACTTTTAACATGCATAGCTTAATAGCTTTCGCTAGTCTTTTACATCAAAGGAGCACTAAAATGCGAATTCTTTTCTAGAGTTTGGAAGCTTCGTATTTGACTTTATATATGCGTGGCTGATTATCGGCTAAGTATTCGCGGATCTCATTATTTGAGATTTGTTAAAATGGCGAAGAGCGAGAAATGATAGTGTTTATTTAGAAGTTAGATGCCATACGTGGAGTAGTGGTTCTTTTTAAAGCTCATCGAAGGTACATGTGGCCTTTTGTTCCCATCAGATTGTTTCACCCCATATCTTGTGTATAATAATTAAAGATGTCTCGGTTTTGACGAAATTTAGTTCTTTATCTTCTTAAGAGAATCTTTGCTTGAAAAATTGGGTACACATCAAGGATACACGCCAATTGTATTGAGTAGTATTGTATTGTATTTCATTGTATTGAGTTGTATTGTATGTGGTTTCGGAGCTACCCTTTAAAGCCCGGTATTTGTTAGAGTTAAGGTGCTTTAAGACTTTGGATTGAGATCGGACCTTGGATCCTACTTCTAAAGGCGGTAGGTCTTGGATTGAAACCGTGAAGGTTCGGAGTTGAGAAGTTACCAAGGAAAAAAAATGAAAAAGTGAAAAAATCATAAGAAAGAATAAGGATTTATGTTGAGATTTATGGATATTGAGCTTAAGTGTTAAGACTAAAGTTGGTAGCGCGTGAGGTGCATGCGAATGATCCTAGATCGGGCGCATGAGGTGCACGTGAAATTACTCTCCAACTTAAGTCTATTATGATGTATTCCTAAGTCTTTGTATGTATGTATCCAATATCCTTGATGTGGACCTCATTTTTGGGGCAATGGTTCTTAAGAGAAGATCGATAACTACTTAGCGTTTGAATTCTTGGTATCTTTATCGGACTAACTCATATAGAAACGAGAAAATATGAAGCAATTCATTTCTCAACTTAATTTAAAAAATTCTAGATACACTAAGATATGGGAGCAAGGGGTTTTACACAAGTAACTACGATGAGTAGTATTGATATCTAACTTGTAAATAAACGGTGATCTCGTTCATAAGCTTAGTTTGGGCACTTGTGAAAAGTCAAGGATGACGAATTTTATCCTTATGGTTACATTTCCATGAATTGTGTTTCTACTCGATGAACCTAAACGTGCAACACGGTTCTGCATTCTAAGTCTAAGCACATTGATCTCCGTTATCACTTCATCAAGGAGCATGTTGAAAAGGGTACAATTGAGTTATACTTTGTGGGTAAAGAATATCAACTGGCAGACTTGTTCACAAAACCACTACCCCCGGGAAGGTTTACTGAGCTAGTTCACTGGATTGCTATGCGGTGTTTGACTCCGGATGATCTTAAATCTTTTCTTGAAAACAATTAACCGAGTCAAATACCAAAACTATCTTTGTAAATATTTTACAAAAACAAAATACAAAATCAAAAAATCAAAAAATTCAAAAAGATTTTACAATTTCTTATGTTTTTTTAAAAATGCTCGTACACAATCTTTGTCAACACTTTGGTTTATCAAAATTTCAATATTTTCACAGCAAGTGTTGAGGGGGAGAAAATGTTCTTCAAAATTCGAAATCTTGTGCAAACATGTGTACTTGCATATTTCTTTGATGTTATGATGTTTCTTTGCAATGGTGGAACGTTAAAGGTTATCTCGTATCACTTCTTTCTTCATTTTATTTCTTTATTAGCTTACCATTAACTGTCGTTACGTTTGACCGTTAAATTAAGTCATTAGGACATGTTTTATGGTTAAGTTAGTAGTCAAGGGACTAAAATTGCCAAGTTGTGAAAGTTTCATATGTTTAAACAAAACAAACACCCCCCGTCGTTCTTTTCTTCACAAATTCAAAAAACAAAAACCAAACACCCCATTTTATATCAAACGGCTCATAATCTAACTCTCAATCCACGTTCTTGATCTTAAAACTGTAAGTGAATTCACGTTTGTTAGCTTATTCTAAGATATGGTTTTCAAACAATTAGATTTTAGATGGCTAAATTTCATGTAATTTGGATTCTAAGAACTATGGTTTTCGATAATTTCATCCTTTGCGTATAAATGTGTTTTAGGTTTAGAAAACATAGGGCTTTTGTCTTTAAACGTCTTATAATCATGTCCCTATTACCTAATTACAACAGCTTACACGTTAGGATTGATTTCGACAAATAGGGTTTAAGTCGAATTGGGTTTTTGTGTTTGGATGATGTTTTTGTTGATATTATTGGTGGGATTTACTTGTTTATGTGTTTAGAACATGCCTATGCTTGTTAATTGTACCAAAACATCAGTATGCATGATCTAGATATTTAGGGTTCATGTTCAAATTTGGGGCTTTTCATGTCTGTGTTATTGAACCTAATTAAACTGTCAAGATGTGTTCTCGTATGTGTTAATTGATGTTATTGAGTGTTTTCACATCATGGTTTCTCATCAAACATGATCTAGATAAATCTTATGTCTCGTTGTCTTTCGAAATCTTTTATGTGTTGCCTATTTGTGATTCTAACTTATGTTTTTCATTCAATATACAGGCCTCTATCAAAAGACACAAAGATTTCTCTCAAAAACGTATGACTTCATGATTTCGAAAAATTCTTGTATAAGAATTTTTCGAGAAAAACTTTCGAGAAAATCTTTCGAAATCTTTCTCAAAAGATTTATCGAGATCTTTTGTAAAGTTTTCGAAATCTTCTCATAACAGTAATTATCGAGAAAATTTAGACAACTTGCGAAATCTCTCCAATAAATTTTTCGAGAAATATTTTTTCGAAATCTTTTAACATTATCGAGATCTTTTCTAAGCCAAATGTTTCGAGATCTTTTCCAGGCCATGTTTCGAGAAACTCAGCTAAAGGGTTTTTCGAGAACTTTTGATCAGCAAACTTTTTGAGATCTTTTCTTAGGAAAATTTTCGAGATCTTTCTTGAACTAAAGTTCTCGAGATATTCATTAGTGATAGTTTTAGAGAACATCGTTTGTAATAATTTCGAGATCATGTGTAACTTATTTTTGAGTATTCAAGTGATTGTAACCTTACAAAAACTTGTGTATTGAATGAACTCTCATAAATATGTACTGTGAGAATGTTAGTTAACTTGTTCTTGTATTGTGTTATTTAACATGTCACCGAATAACTTATGTGCATTAAATGATATATCATCTATGTTACTTGTTAATAATAATACCGTCATCAATCACACATTAATTAACTGAACCATGATCGCATCAAATATGACTCTGAATATCAAACGGGAACTCGGACTAATAACTAACGTATCTGGATGTTTGATTTCATGACATGACACTTTCAGAACACAAATGGCTCAACAAGACGAATCAGTCCCACAACAACAACAGAACCTCCCACTACTCACACTTGGTGAATTCCTCTCTCCCGACTACAACGTAAAGTTTGACCAGAACAATCTTCGCATCGACTTCAACAAACTGAGCATACCAGATGACACATGCAAGATTGTCAAGAACATTCTTCTGGCTCATCCTTGCAAGCCACTGCTCACCAAATCAGCATCAGTACCAACCTTCTACATCCATCAGTTCTGG
The DNA here is from genome assembly GCA_014162995.1 of Artemisia annua. Taxonomy (NCBI): domain Eukaryota; kingdom Viridiplantae; phylum Streptophyta; class Magnoliopsida; order Asterales; family Asteraceae; genus Artemisia; species Artemisia annua. Next base: position 48,994 of record LBNU01019495.1, read on the forward strand.
CATTCTGCTAAGGCCAACTTGGACGACAGATCTTTCACAGTCAAGCTGGAACGTCAAGAATACAACATTGACTACGACACTCTACGT